>PVJI01010914.1:0-58244 GCA_004026765.1 Micronycteris hirsuta | reverse complement strand
GCGACCTTGAGCAGCGCAGCGGCCTCTCCTGCGTCACGCGCACGCGCAGTGCCCCTGCATGAGGACCCCAGGCGTGTGTCGAGCAGAGACGTGTGTCGGACCTATTTTTAACATCGGTGAGTCAATCATTCATGAAAGTGAGCAGATCCGATATAAATATTTACACTTAGCTGCTCATTCAGTTCCTCCCGGTCCCTTGTTTGGCTTGACCTGAGTGGACACACGAGAGCACAGGAGCCCTTGGCCGTCCCGGGAGGGTCCCGATGACCTTGTGATTCCCGGGGAGACTCAGCACGTGGTTTAGACATCGAGAGAGAGGCCGTGGACCAGATGCAGGGCAGCGTGGACCCTCCTTAGACCTGGACAGGCTCATCGGGGCCGCCTCACCGAGCCCCTGCTTGGTTCCCTCCCTTTTCACTGGCCTCCTTCCAGATTCCTCAGTGGGGTTCCCGCCCCTCTTCTCTCTGCACTCGCTGCACAGGGTCTCCAATCCCAGATCCCATCTGTATGCTGATGACTCCCCCACATCATTAGACACCCCCCCCCCCCAAAAAAAAAAAACCCTGTTCCTCTGTGGTCTTTCCCTGGCCGGTACCTGGCAGCCTCATTTCACGTACTACCCACTCCCCACTTGGACCCTGGGACCCACCCAGAATCCGACTACTTTTCATCAAAAGCGGCTCTTGTGCTTGAGTCCGAGCTGCCACCGTGGCCTCTTGCCGCCTCTCCCTGCCTCTGCCCTGCCACTCACACGCACACCGCCACCACCACCACCGCCACCACCACCACCGCCACCACCGCCACCCGTGCACCTCCACTGTCATGACAGCAGAAATAGAAAGCAAAAACCTGAACAGAGTCTGTAGTTCCCTTTGGATTGGGTGATCAGCAGAGTCCTGAACGAATCTGTCACCTGTACTGGCTGTTACCTTCAGGGTCCAGGTGACAGGACCTTCCTCCCGGTCAGACGGATGACATCTCTGCAATCCCCTTGACTTTGGAGCCGCTGCTGCTGGCCCTACCTGCCCAGCTGAGGTTGTGCACAGAGAGTTCAGGCTTATACGCTGCCCGGATGAGGCAGCAAAGACGCCTGCCCTGCTCGGGGGAAATCCCCAGGGCTCACACCCCACCCCCCGCACCGCAGACAGGCATTGCCTGGCCGCTTCTCCAGCAGGAGGGGACCTTCCTGGCTAAGCAGGAGCACCACGCAAGCACCGGCTCTTCAGGACTCCCTCAGTCACCCCACTTCCAGCCAGCTAGTTGTCACAGTGGCTCTGTGACAACTCTGTTAAGCAGAGACCTGCAGCACCTTCTGAGGTGGGCAGTTACACTTCAGGGTCTGACAAAGCTGGGGTCAGGGCAAGGGACAGGGACAAAGAAACAGAACAGCAAATCCAAGTGCTGCTGGCCTGAGAAGCCGCGGGGAACTTCTGCCTCCTTCCTGCTGTTTCCTGAGAAGCAGCTGCTGGGGACAGGGTGGCAGGTAGGGGGTTTTCTCTGTGCAACGGGGTGCAGAGGGCAGATTCTCAGAGGTCAGGGGAAGGCAAGTTGTCCCTCCCAGCAAGGGGCAAAGAGGCAGAGCAAGGCAGGGGCAGAGTCAAGGCTGACACCACCGCTACCTCCCTATTTTGCCCCCCCCCATGTTCAACTTTTATAGCAGTTGATGAATTCCTGGGGCTCTGAATGTCCCAGCAGCCACAGGCGAGGCCACGTGGGGACACCCATTTGCTGCATTTTGCCATGCAAGCTCTCTTCTGGGAAAGAAATCCACCCATTCATCCATCTACCCATCCACCCATCCATCCATCCACTTGTCCACTTGTCTGTCCATCTATCCAACCATCCATCCATCCAGCCATTCATTCGCTTATTCGTTTATTTATTCAACAAAGGCTTCCCGAATGCCTACTAAGAGCCAGGCCCTTGGTGAATGGCTGGAGACACAGAAATGAATCCCACAAAGTCCCTCCTGGAAGCAGCTCGCAGTGCCAGGAGGATGGGAGACGCACGACAGAGGGCTGTGACTGTCTGGTCTGTGTCCCTCCATTCACTGAACACACCTTGACAGAAGCGCAGCCCCGGGCCATACCAGATGTTGTTCCAGTTCCGATGCCCGTCCCCATGGAGCTCCCATTCCAGGGAGCGGGACAGACCCTGAAACAAGACACGTGAATCAATGACACAGTGTCTTTGAAGGTGACAGGTGCTGTGGGGAAAAACCATAGCAGTGCAGGGGGGGTGAGAGCTAGGGTGGTGGCAGAGCTGGGGAGATTGCAGGTTTTAAAAAGATGTCTCTGGAAGGCCTCCCTGGAAGAGGGACATCCGAGCAGTGACTTGGAGGATGGGAGAAGCTAAGCCTTGTGGACGCGGGCTGTGGTCACAATCACTGAAGATGCAGGCCTCTGAGAGAACCAGGAAAGGGCTCCTGACTCCCCGGCAGCAGGAGGGAGAGGGAAAGATTCCCAGCAGGAGGAGCGGCCGGAGTGCAGGGCGAGGACCATGGCAGGCGATCTCGCCGGAGAGATAAGTGGGACAAGAAGACGGGACCAGCCCAGTTGCTCAGACTGGATCCTGCTGGCAATGAACTTGCTCTGAGTGGTGGGCTCCTGGAATAATGGAGAGGCTAAGATACTAGGTTCAAACTCCAGCTGTACCGCTGGCTCCAGGACCTCGAGCAAGTCCCCTCAGCTCTCCGAATCTCAGTTTCTCCCCTCGCTGTACAATGGGGAGCGTCACAGAACCCCGTCACAGGATCAAGTGACTTAGACCGCCTCTGCATTATGTATTCCTCTGAAAGGGCATGGAGGGGTTGCAGGGGGAGCTGGAGTGGGGCCGGGCCCCACTTGCAGCAAGGGGTGCATCTGAGAGCTCCAAAAGGAGAGCTGGCAAGTCCCGGATCCCCGGTCCCAGAGCAGGATGTTTGTACATAAAGACAGTTTGCCTTTTGTTCGATGCGCGATTCCTAAGCACTGGCCACTTTCCCAGCAACGTGCCAGAGACACAGGCGTGGCTCTGTGGTCCTGGGTTTGTTGCCTGGGTGTGGGGCAGACACCACACCGACCGTGCAGGCAGGCTTGCACAGAGTGTGCGGGCTCAGGGGGCAGCGCTGGGCCCCGGAGAAACCTGGACTGCCAGAGAGGGCAGCAGCAACAAGAGTCTGTTCATGGTCGCTACCGGGACAGTTTCTCAAAAAGAGATTTCTGGCTCTTGTCCAGAGCCAGCAATTCTTAAAATCTAGAGGAAAGGTCTAATAAGCTACCATTTTAATGGGTCTCAGGTAATTCAAGTTATTAGCAAAATTGGCAAATGCTGGTCCCATACAGCCGTCCTTCTTGCGAACAGGAAGGCAAGGTTCGGGGGCTTGCCACAGGATGCACGGAAGCACTCGCTGGGCGGGGCTGCAGCCCAGGGCCCTCGCCTCACTTCCCCACTGCATCCGAAATTTCCTAGGGCTTCAAAGGGAAGCCCTGCAAACTGGGTTGGGGGGGAGGTCCAAACAACAGAAATGTATTTTCTCACAGTCCTTGAGGCTGGAAGTCCGAGGCCACGGGGTCGGCAGGGCCATGCTCTCTTCAGGGCCGTATGTGCGGGTCTGTTCCCTGCCTTTCTCTTGGCTTCCGGGCGCAGGCTGGCACTCCTTGGCTTGTAGCTCCGATCCTCACGTGGCCCGAGTGTCTCAAGGCACACCCTCTCCAGTGTGACTTTATCTTAACTAATTACACCTGCAATGACCCAATTTCCACATCGGTTCAGCTTCTGAGATAGTGGGCATGAGGATGTCGCATCCCTTTTTGGGAAGACACAGTTCAACCCGCAGCCCCATCCCAGGCTTGTCTGTCACCCCCAGGGACACACAGGGTGGGCAAAAGTAGGTTTACACTTGGGAGCACACAAAACACAGTTTGTTGTTGTGTTATTATTTATTAATTGCTGTATTATTTCCCACGCAAACAACGGCACACCTACCTTGCCTCTCCCTGTGTGGAATTGTTGCGGCCCACCTAATTCCTGGAAGATGCGAGGGCACTGACATGAAAGGAAAACCAATAAAACAGGACTGATACTGTAAGAAATCGCCCTGACCAGCATGGCTCAGTGGGCTGGGCGTCGTCCCACAAAGCAGAAGTTCTCCAGTTCGATTCCCAGTCAGGGCGCGTGCCTGGGTTGCAGGTTCAGTCCCCGGTCAGGGTGCACATGAGAGGCAACCAATTGATGTTTCTCTCCCCCTATTTCTCCCTCCCTTCCCTTCTTTCTGAAAAACACATAAATCACTTTTAAAAAGAAAGGTAAGAAACAAGTCGTGACGAAGAAACCACAGCGTGGAGGAGGGGACGAGTGTGGCAGACGCTCGGGGTACTGGCGGCATGTGTCTCTGAGGGCTCAGTGTCTCCGAGTGTGGGGCTCCTGGCTGCCCCCGGGAGCTGCCCACACTCGGGGTGACCTTTACAGGGGTGCAGCTGCGGTGCTCAGAGCCAGAGCTAGCGCTAGGGGGTACATGTTCTGGGCCTTCCAGGCTCGGAGAAGTGACTCCCCAAGTCCGTCTCACAGGCTGTTGTGGAAAATCAATAAGCGATGCAAATTAAATAATACTGGGAAGCAATAAAATTTTTTTCAAGCTTTACCATTCACAAAACCCCTTCACATTCATTATCAGAAATAATCATCCCAGGAATTCTGTGGGGTGGATTGGGCCACACTTCACACTTACGGTGAGAAGACCGAAGGGCAGAGAGGTAAGTCAAGGTCACATTCTGAGTCACAAGAGTCACAGCCAAGCCAGGTGTCCTGGTTCTCCGCCCAGGCCTCCTCCCACTTCTCCCACGACAGTGAGGCTCTTCCCACCTGCAGTCTCCAAAGTCAGTCCATCAATCAGTCTATCCATCTGTCTGTCGATCCGTACTTAAGTAAATACACAGCCATCTTCAATTTACAAACATTGTTTATTGTGTTACTTCTGAGGTCACACGACCTCATCCAGTTTCAGCAAGAACCTGCGTGACAGCCTTGGCCAGTACCACCTCCAAGGCTGGACGGCTGGGAAAGGTCAAAGCCGCCGCCACCCCACCCGAGGGGTGTCTCCTGGGTGGGACCCAGGGAAGAGATGCCAGAAGGAGCAGAGGTCACCCCCGGAATGGATAATGCCAGACCCATTTGCTCTTGTGGCACCACTGGCCGAGCAGGCCTGTGACCTTGCTAAACGTGACCGCCATCTTGCTCTTCTGAGTTTCTGTCCCCAGGACTGGAAATGACTGGCAGCAAGAACAGAACAAACCACTCCCTACGGCCGCAGGCGGAAGATAACATCGAGATAACATTGGAACACACTGCGCCCCTGGCAGAACATTCCAACAGCCCAGGGGCCATGCAACGGCACCCCCCGGCTTTTTATTCCAATTATAATCCAATAAAAGCTCAAAGCCCCCACCCTTCAATGCTGGTGTATTTCTCCACACCAAGTCCCTCTCCTTTCTTAGAGAGGGAATAAAAGCTTTATTCTTTATACGTTCTTCTCTTTGTGAATTCCTTCACAGCCTGAGTCACTGACCACCCTAATGCCCCTGATTCCCATTCCCGGCTTCAGCCTCCTCTCCTTCTAGCCAAGAAAGACCACAGAATACACTGGACGGATCGAATCGCAAGGATCACCGGAAAGGTGTTGGAGAGAGCCACCGCAGTGGGTTAGCTGGGTTCCATGTCTACGCTGGAGTTTGGTTCTGAAGCAAAGATGGAAATCTACAGGGAGTAAGTGTGTCCAATAATGAGCAACCGCTTGCTACTTTCAGACCCTCATACGAACTGCACATCCATCCCCCTTCATCGCCCTGGAAGAGTCCGTTTGCGAGATGGACACCCTGAGCCTCGGAGGGCGAGTGCTTGCCCGCTGCCAGGCCGTCCTGCAGCTGTTACACACAGACTTTGGCCAGGGGTGTCCCTCGGGAGACGGAGGTTTTCCTCCCCCTTCCAGCGCTCTGCAGTAGCCAAGCACCTACCTCGCCCAGGCTGCCGGCACCGCGGAGAAGGCGCAGGTGTGGGATTCTCAGACGGTCTCAGCAGCGCCTTCTGGGCAGCAAATACTGGAGGCTCTAGAAGTGGGAGTTACTCACTGTCTTGCAATCTGTCTGAGCACAAAGCTTCCGCTCCTGCCAAACACACCCTCAAACCACGTCGCTCGACCGGGCGTTTGTCCTGCCTCCCTGACTCCTTCCTGTCCCGGAGAACCAGGCTGGACACGCTCAGAGAAGCCTCAACTTCTGCATCGAGTACAGAGCTTCCCAAAGAACCCCGGTGCGCCCAGAACTGCAGCTCTGCGCCCCTCAATGCCTTGGGTTGCCACTGGCTCAGCACCTCCCGTGTGTCAAAGTGCCACTTTCAGGCACGGGCTGGCCGGCATCCTCCCGGTCTCCACTGTCGGGCTGACGGCAGAGGATCTCCCTTCCTCCCGAGCGTGGTCTTGACCTTTGTAACTAAGTGGCTGATTACTGCCCTCCCTAAGGCCAGGGCCAGGGTGGCTGATGAGAACAGGCACTTCCCAGGCCCACCCCATGGGATTCTGATGTGATGGGTCTGGGATGGGGCGGGGCATCTAAAACTTAGCACATGCCAAGCCCACCCCTGCCCGTGCTGATCCGCAGCCTTCAGACGAACCACCGGACTTACCAGTGCTCCCAAACTCCAGCCTCAGCCCGCCACTAACGATACATCACTTCCATAAATAACAGTCATTTATATTTTTTACCTCGCTTTGCCCGAAGCCAGCGGATCTCAGCCTGGCTGTTGATGCATGCTCCCAAAGCCTGGCTCCTCCCTGGGCCAGAGCATTTTTAAAGCTCCAATTTTAAGCAATGATGTGCATGATACCGAATAGACATTAAAATATAGGCAAAAAAACTAAAATCGGCACGCTCATCCACAAACAACCAGGAAGTGTCCTGGGCTCCACGCTCTGAAAAACCCTGGGAAGACCCTTCCAGTCTTTCGGGTCCACATCTAGAAAGAAACAGGCTTTCTCTCATTGAGGTGGTCACACACACTAGACCCTCTCAGGCCACTTCAAAGTGACCTTGCGAGCGGCCACAGCACCCTGAGGCAAGCAGGTCACTTTCAGGCCCGTTTTACAGACTTGCAGACTGAGGCTTAGAGGCTCCCAAAGGCTGATTCCTCTAGAATTAGAGAGTTACTCGGAGAGAATTCAGCTCCAGCTACTGGGCCCCACATCAGGGGCAGAGAAGCGGCAGGCCCCGCTTCCAGAAGGCTGGACTGCGGGGTGACGGGACTCGGCGTGGGTACCAGTCGGTAACGTCTGCTAAGAGGGGCATCCCCAGAGGACTGGTGGCGGGGATCCGGGGCGTTCGCTGGGGCGAGCGCAGCCCTCTGCCAGCTGCCTGGTTTCCCCACGCTCGCCCCCGTCATCAACTCCAGGTTTCTTCTCAGATTAGAAAGAGGGAACAAAGTTTCACCACTGTCAGAGAAGCTCAGCTTTAATCAGCATCATAACTATCTGGTAACCCAGTGTTTGTGGCTAACAGGCTGCCCCAACTTTCATTTCTGGCCACGCCCAACGGTTTGAAAGCGGGCTGCGTTGTTTAGGGTCCGATCCAATTAGCTTCAAATTTCCTGACCCGCCAAGGAGCAGAGAGACGCACTGTGTCCTCCAAAGCAGGGCGGAGGCCTCTCTGTTCCCAGGGGCTCCGAAACGGCAGGGTGCCCGAGGGCTAATCAGACATCGAACACCCGTGCCCTCGAATGGACGTTTAGGTACAATTATGGAAAACTCTAGAGACGGTGTAAGGTGGCCTGAGAGGCACTATGAGGAGATTGTCACCTCACCAGAAGGCAAAGAGTGCACCTGACTTCGGTGCCTGTGGGCTGGGGGTGGGGTGGGGGTCCGTCCAGGTGGAGGTGGGGGAACACCCCTGGCTGGGTTTTCCATGCTCCTGATCAGCCGGCCTTGGCCCAGGGTCTTAGCCCACACTCTCTTTTTTCCTCTTGAAATGAAGTCCCATGCCCTTGCCCCCTCCCGGCTCTCCCCCCACCGATCCCCAGCCAGCATACCTTCCTCACCGAGCCTCTGGCCGTCACACAGGGCCATGCGCCACACCCAGCGTCCCAGCTTCATTCGGGGGCATTTACCTGGATCCCTAAAGGGAGCAGAGGCGCAATTCAGCGATTATGAAACTTGGACGACAATGAATTATTGATTACAGATGTTACCCCTCAAACGGCCCTGGGTGGGGGGGACACAGATTTCATCCACATTTTACAATGAGAAAAATGAAGCCAAGAGCAGTTTGATGAGGCAACCAAAACGTGGTTCGCAGGGAGCAGGGCAGGAGCTCAACCGAGCACGCGGCCTCCCAGAGTCCCGGCCGCAGGACGCGTGGAGCCCAGACCCGCCTGGCCGGGCTCTTGCTCCTGCTGCTGGCCTCGGGCAGGCCTCTCCACCTCTCTGGTTTTCTGCCGACGATAAACATCCTGCCTGCTTCACAGGGTTGCCGTGAGGATGGACTAACGTCCACACAGAAAACCCTTCAAGTGTCTGGCCTGTGGGCTTAACGATGCCAGCTGTCGTTTTTCATGTAAGAGTGTTGGTTACAAGCAGCACCATGGGGCCCGGGAAGAGTCGTAACTAACAGCCCCAGCAGGTCAAACCGACTCCTCACCCCGGCACCGGCTGACCTCTGTGCCTGGGACACTGATCTTTCTGCGGCTTTTCTTGAGCAAGGAAGGAAGAACTGCAAGATGGAAGGGCCGTCAACAGTGATGTCCCCCTCTTATTTCTCATCGTGAAGGGGGTGGCCTGGTGGACACACACTGCCGGAGGGGGCTGCAGAAGGGGCGTTGCACTCCCAGCCTTGCTGTTTCTAAGCAGCATGACTTTGACCAAGTTACTTAACCTCACGAGCTTCTGTTTACTCAGCTGTAAAACGGGAAGACAGCGCCAGCTTCACTGGACTGGCAGGAAAGGAACGCTGATGACTTACCCAAGGCATGACGCAAGGGCAGAGACCTGGACGGCCGTCAGCAGCCCTGCAGCACAGCAGGAATGCTCTGATACACGTCCCCTGTCCCCTCTGCCCTGTCCCCTCTCCCCTCACCACCTGCGGGAGGGTGTGTGTTCGGCTCCTGTACCCAGAAGCAGAATGATCAGGTCTTAAACAACGACTTGAGAAAGATTGTCCCAGAGTGTTCCCCACGCCCACATCCCCACCTTCAGTGGGATCGGTCCCCACACTCACATCCCCACCAAGGTACCAAAGATCACCGCTGGCAGAGAGCAGTCCAGACCTCTGCTGTCCCAGCGTCCCCCCTGAGTTTATCAGATTCCTCCAGAAATTAAAAACAACAGCTGTAGCCACAAAACACAAGGCAGCTACTCACCACCTCTGGCCTCATGCTAAGACTCCAAACCAGGACTCCCCATGTGAGGAACGCAATCCAAGCCAGGACTCTCCCAGGGGCTGGACGCCTGGTCCTACCTCCAGGGCACGGCTGGCTTCTGAAGATCTTCGAAGCTCCCTGGCCTTTTCGGCACGTTTCCCCCAGCCTGTTTTTCCAGTCCTTCAAGGGTATTCTCCTGTTTCGCAACTTCCTGATTTGACTTCCTGATTCCTCCCGCCCTGGGGTAAGACCTTGATTTCCTGAATGACTAAGTGTTTCCCCATCCAAAGCCAGGGTCTGTCAGCCTCCAGTCCCTTATGTTTCTGGCCAGCTGTTCCCACTGCAGGGCGCCATCCATCCTGTGCACTGGGGGTTGCTGCAGCATCCTGGGCTCTACCCGCTGGGTGCCAGTGGCGAGCCCACCACCCCTCCCTCACTACATCATGACAACCACAAATGTCTCCGGAATTGCCAAATGTCCCCTAGTGGGCCACACCAGCCTGGGTGGGAGCCACTGTCCTCATCCCACGCAGTCCTGTCCCTGGCTTTGGACTAACTCCTGGCGGTCGTATCTCCGTCTCTGTGCCTCTGCCGCAGTTAAACCAGGGGACCTGGACTGGCCTCCCCTGGCCTGAGAATCCTGTGCTCCTGGCCACCCACTCTCCAGTCCTGGCTGTCCACAGAAGAACGAGAATCGGATGCTTTACATGCAGCTGCGTCCAACAAGGGGCCATTTTTGACCATGGCATTGTATTAGTCAGGGTTCTCCAGAAAAATGGAACTAATAGGATGTGTGTATATATATAAAAAGATTTATTTTAAGGAATTGAATCATGTAATTCATGAAGATACAAGTCCCAAAATCTGCAGGGCTGGGCCGTAGGCCTAAGACCCGGGGCAGAGGTGCAGTGCAAGTCCGAAGGCTGTCTGCCCAGGAATTCCTTCTCGATTGGGGAAAGTGAGTTGTTTTTCTGTTCAGGCCATCAACTGATTAGATGAGGCCCACCCACATTATGGAGGGTAATCTCCTTTACTCCAAGGGCACAGATTTAAATGTTGATCTCATCCATAAAACACCTTCACCAAAACATCCAGAATAATGTTTGAGCAAATACCTAGGCACTGTGCCCAGCCAAGCTGACACATACAATGAATCACCGCAGGCGGTGATAATGAACTTATGACAAAGAGTAGGAGGTGAGGCCAGGCTTCCGTGATTACTCTCTGAAGTGTCCACGCTACAGATGCCACCCTGCAGTCTGGCTCTCAGCCCCGGTCATAACAATGACCTTGAAGAGATATGGATGTCACTGCCACCCTTGGAGAGGCAGCCCCAAGTGGTGCGAGGCGGGCTCAGGCACTGCCGCATTGCTAGAGGCCTTTGGGTGGTCCTCCCCAGCCGCCGGGTCGAGAGCCTGCAGGCTGAGTGAACGTCCGGTCCTGCCCCGGGACGCACCAGCGAGACGCGCCCAGGCCTCAGAGCGGGCGGACTGGGCTGGAGCCCCGCTTCCCTTCCAGTGAGTTACGGGATGCTGGGATGGCCTCTGTACCTCCTTTGGGCTGGGGTGGCGGTGGGGGAGGGGGGAGGAGGGCAGTGAAAAGAAAACGCTTGGAAAGCACCCAGCACAGGAGGGAGGTGACCCAACACACGTCACACGTCAACACCACCCATGCGGAATGAACCACCTGTGCCCTGTCCTGTCCTTTCTGGTTCCTGTCAAACGCTAATAACAACTCTGCTTTACCTCCTACTGACTGAGCCGTGAGACACACACGGTGCTAAAACCAGGGACTATTTCCTCGTCACACTGACCCAGTGAGGAAGAGTCCATGACAGCCCCAGGCTCTAAATAAGGACGGAGGCCCAGGGAGGTTAAGAGACTTGCCTGAGGCAGATGCTGACAGTCTGGGATTTGCCAGACATTGAAGGTTAAAGCTTTTTCAGTACCTGGCTTCCAGAAGACAAAGTCGGAGTTATGGCCGCGGGGAAGGAGGACGCTCCAAATGCCATAGTGTCTAAATGTCACCGTTGTGTACCTAGAAAACCTCAGAAAATGAAAACACATGGTTAAGAATTAGTATGGGAGTTTAGTAAAGACTTGGTGCCTGTCCAAAACTCAGTCACGTGCCTAGAGAAAAGCCGGCCAGCGGAAGTCGTGTTTAAGAATGAAGAGCTCATTCGCGATGGGCAGAAACGCAGGAAACTCCCAGGACCACACGTGGCAAGGAAGGCAGGACACGTGGGCCCGGGACCCGCAAGCTCTGCCGAGGGCGTGGACGGCGTGACCTGCGGAGGGACACTCTGCGCACGGGGTAGGTGCTGCAAAAAGGCCAATTCTTTGCAAAGCAGTTACAGGTTTAAATGATTCCTTCCTTTTTTATCCCATCAAAATCAGGCATTGAAGTAATTTCCAAACACTTTCAAAAAGCTCAGTGTGTGATGCACAGAGTGACTTCCGAGTCACTTCCAATACCTAGAAGGAAGGAGTCAGTGTCCCCAGGCACCCGAGTCCGGCGTTCGTTTCGGACTCTGCCACCGGGGGCAGCGGGAGCCCTTCTGCTCGGCCGCACCTGGGCGCATTCATCGTCAAGCTAATTTATCAAAAAAGAAAAATGGCTTCATGGTTTAAAAAATTTTTAATTGTGAAACATACCATAGGTTTTTAAGTATCTATAAAGTACATAGACACAGGGTCCGGCAGAAGTAACACCTGCTTGAGTGTGGGGGGTAGGGTAATAGTATGGGTATAATAATTTATAGTTTTAATTTGAGCACTTCACCTAAAGTGTCACAGGGTGTACTTGAATTATTGTTGTGCTACAGAGTTACCTGCTTATGATTTTGTAATAAAAGATTTTGTAATAAAAAAGACCGGACCCTGTATAATATAAATACATATTTGTATTATGTATAACTATTCTACTCTATAAAAATATTTACACATTTATTATATATTACAGCTATATACTGTACAATATTATACATACATGTAGCTATATTTTACAAAAACAAATTTACATATTTATTATATAATTATATATAATTTACATATAATCTGATCTTCATGTACATGTACACACACACACACACACAACCTAACAAATGGCCGAATAAACACCCGTGTAACCACCTCGGCCAACGGTTAAGGCAGCCTGGGGTCCGGCTTTCCTGTGCCGTGTGGGCAGAGCCTGTACCCACTTCTAGACACAGAATATGGCAAGGGTGAGGGCTACACTTGATTGCATGTGCGCAGTGCCCGCGTGTAAGAGCGTAACACCTGCCACAGGCCGTGCTGTAGGCTCCCCGGGGAGGGGGCCACGTGTCTGGTCCACGGCCAGCCAGCCAAGGCCCTCCATCCCGCGTGCCGCCCACGACCACGTGCCGCCGTCAGAGGCAGAGCCTGCCCCAGCTGAGCCTCTGAGGAGCCTCCGGCCTTGACCGTCGCTGCACACGGGACACAAAGTGGCCCAGACTCCTGAGCCACAGAAACCACGAGACGGTAACCACGCACTTTTTTAAGCTGCTGTGTTTTGGGTAATACTATAACTGTCACTGCCCACGTTGCCAATGCCCCAGGATCTCCCAGGCACTTGCCCTGCTCACCTCTGCTGCCCTGGTGTGCGGGCTGGGCTTGGTCTCCTGGGTGCCCTGCCAGCAGCCAGTCACCTTTCCAGCTTCCAGTGCATCCAGCCAGGTGGCCCGGCCTCTGCCCAGCCTCATTGCCCAGCCTGGTTGCCAGCTGCTCTCTGCTGTTTTCAGCTGAGCACTACAACCGTTGTCTCAGTGACTGCTGGCAGCAGGGCCCTGGAAATGGGAGGCAGGATTACCCTGAGGAGCTCTAGAACCCTGAGAGGTGGGCTGTCATCCCCACCCCCCACCCACCCCAGGCTGGGTCGTGCAGCCTGCCGAGTTTGCTCTGCATAACCCGACTGCGTTGGATAGATGGAATCCCTCGTTCAATACTTCCCCAGTACTCCTCGGATGCCAGGAGACAAGTCCTGCCTGTCCCCTCTCCAAGTGCAGCGCATCCCCCAGGCGGAGTGGGGTGTCTGGTTCATAGCAGAGAATCGATGAATGCGAGTGAATAGATGATTTGAGTGGGCTTTGTTGAATGAAATGAAAAAGGCAAGTAACTCATCTTTCTTCTTTTTAAGAGAACAAAGCTGGTGGGAGCCAACTCACGAACCTCTTCCAGCACACAACCCCCCCACCCCCAACAACAGCTCTCTCCAAATAAAAGGGGCCCCTCTGGTCTGAACTGCCAGCATCTGGAGGTACTTCTAGGGGCCACCACCAGGGCAGCGGGTGCTCGCAGCCCCTAAGTGTGCAGAGGACAGGGGCACTGCCCGACTGCGTGCAAGGGGCCGACAGCCGCCGCAGCAGAGGGTCGTCCTGCCCACCGCTCCTGGGGCGGGTGTCGGAGAGCCGGATGTGGGGAAGCGGCAGCCAGAGGGGTCAGAAAGCTGCACTCACATTAGTCCAGGCTTCACAGAAAAAACAGGTTTTTACATCAAAGCACGTCAGGTTGCAACTGTTCACCCCCACAGGAGTGGTCCCTGAGAACCCTGAGTGACAGTGACTCAGCCTTGGGTATGCCCCAGGATGGCACAGCCAGAGTCCCGTTTGCCTTCCCAATATGGAGGGCCGCCTGCTCCGGGAGGCCCACCCCGATTTCCCTTGTCCGATCTCCCCCAGCTCCTCCTGGGACACGGGGCACTGTTTGCTGTGTATCACTGTTAGCTGGGCGGTAACTGTATCTTCCACCACACTGGGAACTACACGTACGTATAGTTTGCTAATTGCCTTTTACATCTCTACTGTACGACGTCTATAACGTAGTATCATGTGCTAATGGAGATGAAATAATGGCTTATTCCATTTACTGGGGGTCAGCCTCTGGGTTTCCCCAGAGCATCTCCTGTACTCCCCACACAATTCGATGAGGGGTGCCTCCGTCACCCCCACCTCAGATGCGCTCTGCCCACCCTTTCTACGCCTGCGTGCATCTGTCAGGAAAGGCTCCGGCTATGCTCACAAACCAGTCTCGGTGGACTGATGGAATGAGGGCCCAATGTCTCCAGGTTACAAAGAGGTTACCAGGTCTGAGGCCCTGGTGACACAGTGACTTGGTGGTTGGCATGGGAAGAGGACCAGGAGCCACAGCCCTTCCCTGGGCCCCTCCCTCAGGAGAAGGTGGGCCTGACCACCCCGGCCCCTGAACCGCCTCCCTCTGACCACGTGCCCCGGCCCCCAGGTGCCCCGCCACACAGAGCCAGCCACCCACAGTGAAAAGACATTTAGTCCTCTCTCGGTCTAATCCTGTAAAGCGCTCAAAGTGTTTTCACAAGTGCAAGGGGACTGCGCTAGGCCAGCACTGACCAGTGAGTCCAACACACACAAGAAAACTCCAGGGCACCGTGCTTTATACTTACTTTTAATTTCTGCACTGGAAAAGAAAGGTGAAAATGACGACAGATTACAGTGACTTCTTTACCTTTAAATTAACTTTTGCTCTTGGGGACAGGAGGGGTAAGACAGAAAAACACTGAAGGGTGACGGTAGAATGGGGACAGGACACCTCGGCCTGGCTGATGGGCTCGGACACCCCGGAGACAGCGCCCGCACCCACCGGCTTGCAAACAATGATAAGCAACAGTTAAGACACATTAAAAAAAAAAGAAAAACCCTCACGGTTCCATTCTTAAAATCAAGCACAAAAACTGACAGTGAAATACAAGGTCACGTGTGTGCCCGTCTGCTCTGAGGCTTTCTGGAGGTGACCGCAGGGCACGGCTCACGCTCCAGGACCACGTGGCGAGCGCCACAGAGCCCAGGCCTCGCTGAGCTGCAGGCCGCACCCCACCTCCGCGCGCAGCCCCCGCCTGCAGGTGGGCTTGGGACACAACCTCCCTCGACAGACGGCAGGAGCCACGGGAGCGGTCTGTGTGCTTTGGAGGCTGTGCCTCTGGAATGTTCCGCACTCGGGCTGCGCTGGGGTGGGTCTGAGTTATGCTCCACACACTGTTTAAGTGCTCACTTTATTTTTCATGTGCAAACTGTCACTGCCTAAAGCTTTCAGAAGGACGTGGGTAGGTACGAACACCCTGCAGAGACGAGGGCCGTGGGGAGTCAGGGCCCCTCCCTCGCAAGCGGGGCGGGGGGCACGGGGGCGTTACAGAGATATTTAGAGAATGCTGTGTTCTGCTGCGGTTAAACTCTAGTCCCTGATTCGGTCCGTCCGAAGGCGGGTCCTCAGTAGGTGATTGTCCACTCCTTGACGGAGGCGTCGTGGGAGGTGGTGACCAGCGTGTGCTCGTCCAGCCAGGCCAGGCTGCTGACGTGGTGGAGCCGGTGTGCATCTGGGAAGGAAAAACACACTTTTTAGGAAAACCCAGCTTCTCTGCTCCTCCCCCCACCCTGGACAGGGACAATGGAGCGACCTGTGCTGATACCAGCTGGCCCCAAGACGCCAAACACAAATGCTGTGAAGCAGCCCCGTCCCCTCTTCACGGGACCAGAGTCAGGAATGACAGAGGTGAAGGCCGGTGTGCTCTAGGCTGGCACTGGCCACCCGGGGCCCTGCCCTCCACAGGACGGTCCTGCCCAGGGCATGAGCCACAGGGGACAACAGAGCAGGAGCGACTGCCACTGTGTGGACAGGACATGCTGGGTTAAAGAAAATGGACGACTTCTTTTGTCAACCTGGCGGCTAGAGAAACGCCACGGCCACGGGTGGCTCCCACGCTGCGTCTCCTGGACACTGCTATGGCCGAGATGCGGGACTAGAGGGCGGGGGAAGCGAGGCAGCGATGGTCAGGATGAATGCTCCTGTTTCCCCAAAGTTAGCTGGAAACCCAGTTTAGCACGAGGTGATGCTGTGAGTTTGGGTCATGGACAGGAGCAGGGTCCCGTGAAAGAGACTCCACAGAGCCAGCTGCCTGCCACCGCAGGGACACGTGAAAAGTCTGCAATGAGGAGGGGGCCCTCACCGCTAGAGAACCGATCCGCGTGGCAGTGGCAAAAGTAGCTCAGCCTTGGTTTGGAAAACCAACAGGCACGAGGCGGCACACAGGAGCCAGGCCCACGGATTGGCTTTCCCGTGGGGAATCCGGCCTGCACTACACCTAGGCTGCTTTGAGGCTCACTCTTGCTAAAACTCCCTCACCCTGAATTGAAGCAGCAAATGTTTACTGCATATCTTTAAAGTAACTTCCTAACATATATGCTAAACCTCCCAGTTCTACTGCTTTTCCCCTTGTATTTACATCCTTTTCTTTGAAGTAATCAGCAACATCCTTTCCTTTGTTATCTGTAAAAGGTAATCACCTAAAGCAAGTCTGTGCGTAATAAATCAGGACCATCCTCGATGTAATGTGCCCAGAAAAGCAGTAAAAGCCTGTCCAGGCAGGGGACGGGGCGCGATCTCACTCAGAGTGGCCATGCCGTCCCTTTTTCTCCACAGGACTTCTGCAGTCTGTGTGGACTTGTCTGTCGCAGCCACAACACCATGGACACCGCTGGTTGGAGTCGGCATCACGCTCCGACCACGCTGGCACCATGACCCTGCGGCCTTCCAGACTACAGGACTGTGGGCAACTAATTTCTGTTACGTGTAAGCCATCCCGTGTGTGGGATTCTCTCACAGTGGGAAGAACGGACTGAGACAGAGATGTCAGGGGTGGCCCCATGACTCAGCATGTATCCCGTGTACGGAGATCACCTGCTCTTGCACTGGGACCTCTCGGTCCTGTGAGGGCCCAGCACAGGGCTGCAGAGCCTGGGGTGTGATGGAGAAGAGAGAGACACGCCTTCACCAGATGGCCTCCCCAAAGGATGGAAGGGACGCTGGAGCCCTGGGGCCAGCTGCCTGGAAGCCGAGACAGGTACGAGAGTCACCTTGGATCTTGACCCTGGTCTCAGGGTCGCTCAGGGTCCAGACGTACACCATCATGTCCATGCCGCCGGAGGCAAAGTGCTCATTGTCTGGGGACCAGGCCAGGCAGACAATCTTTGCATGGTGCCCATAAAACACGTTGGTCTCCTGGTCGTGGGTGAAAGCAGAGGTGGCAGGTCAGGGCTTGGGCCAGGGGAACACACCCTCTCACCAACCCCCATGGTGACACTGAGTGCCAGGCAACAGCTCCCACTCCCTGCGAATGCCCCCAATGTCCCTGCTACTCAAAGGTGTGGCCTGGCATCAAGAACCAGTCCCTGTCCCCCAGAGTCCCCTGGACAGTGTGGCCATGCCGGCCACCCTCAGAGCTCTCAGCCCAGTGAGGGGACAAACGGAAATGCCGACCACAGAAGTATGGAAAAGGGGAAGTGCAAGGAGGGCCCCCCCCCACCCGCATCCGCCCTCCACAGGGGGGCTGGGTGGCCTGGAACCAGCCCCAGGCCCCGCACACAGCCACTTCCAGAGTGTGCCCCAGCCTCGAAGCTCCGTCTCTCAGGGGGTTCTCGTTCTTCACCCCCAGAAAAGTTCAGCTTGGCCACAGCCGTCTTTCTCCAGTTTGCTCCGGCCCTGGTGGATTCTACTCTTGAAGAGATGGCTCAGTATATGTCTTAAACAAGGCTTGTCACAGGCGAACGGAACCACTTAAACAGTGGAGCTCTGGGCTGCAGGCAAATGCGCACTTGCGTTCACGGTGCCTGTCACCTGACATAAATTCTGCTGAGCTCTAGTCCACCATTTGTAGGCTAAAGGATTTATGGGAAAAGATACAGACGACCTGAAACCTACTCTGGACGCACCAAAAACCAGATTTCTGAACCGGTGGATGAGGTGATGTAGCATCGCTAATGGGAGCACCTAGACGGTGCATTCCTTCACCTCTACCGCAGGTTTCACACCTGTCACCGCCGCTGGGGGGAGGGAGGGCCCGGGACTGGAGACGCCCCTGGTCTTGCGCTGCCTGCATCTGTCCCTCACCCAGCTCAGGACGGAATCCCTCCCAAGTGCACCCCCTCTTCTGTGGAACAGGACAGATGCTGCCCAGGGCGCAGTTCCTGCCCTCACCTGCGATACAGCTGCTCCCCCGCCCGCTCTGCTCGGAGCCCTCCCTCCCCAAGCCGCCTCACAGCGTGCCCCAGGCGCAAGGCGGTGTCGGACAACCCACGCCCCTCCGTCCAGGACTTTAAACAGCAACGAGATAGGAATGAAAATCGAGGCCTGTCCTTTTCCCGAAGAGAAGCAGGTCCCAGAGAACCAGGCTACCCAGCTGAGCCCCTCTGCTGTCTCCGCTCCTCGCGGCCAGCCCCCCAACTTTCTGGCAACCGCGACCTAGCTCTCCGACAAGACCCCTGGCTCCTGGGCAGGAGTGCTGTGTTCCCTGTCATTTGTGCTCTGAGAGCAAGAAGTCGCACGGTCTCCTGCTTCCACCTGGTTGGTGACAACAGGAGGGAAAAGCCACGGCCCCCACTCACCACCAGCACTGCCCAGCGTGGGGACAAACAGGGACGTACGGCCCACTCACCGAGTAGCCATCGGCAACACTGAAGACCGTGACCACCTTGCTGGCGTCGCACACGGCAAGGAAGGCGCCGTCGTGGGAATACGCCACATCAGTCACAGGGCCCTTGGCCTCCAGGAGCTTGCCCTCGTCCTTCAGCGTGGTGCCCAGGATGGAGTACAGGCGGACGTTCCCGTCCTGCAGGGGCAGGGGGCAGTGAGCCACTCCCCTGGTGTGCACATGCGCGCGCACACACACACACACACACAGGTCAGGAAGGTGGTCAAGCGAGGGACCCTAGGCACCTCCGATTCTGATTCTGTCTGACTGGATGCTCGGGACTCTGCATATCTTACAAATAGTCTGGAAAGTTCCAGCGCAGGGGCTCCCAGGCCAAGCTTTGAGAAACACCTATACTCACCAGCTCTCTGTACCCGCCCCCCAGGACGCCTGGATGCCTTTGGCGCAACCTCCCTCCGTCCTGTGAACCGCCCACCCGTGTGCTGGTCCAGGCACCTCTTCTCGGGGACGCACACCTGCTCTTTCAAAGAGCTTGTGCTGCCACTCGGCCCAGTGGCTGCCCCCAAGCCCCAGGGGACATGGGTCAGGGTTGCCCGTGGCCAACCTCTGCCCAGCTCCTGTTGGCCGAGGGGACATGGGTCAGGGTTGCCTGTTGCCAACCTCTGCCCGGCTCCCGTTGGCCGGAGCCTGTGGAGGGACCAATGTTGATGGTTCCGCTTGTGCTGAGGGAGTCTGAGCAGGGTGGATGCACCTCGGGCACGTCCCTTTCGGGGCAGGGAGGCCTTGATTCCACGACCCTGGGGCCTGGCACCGAGCAATCTAACACTTGCTGGAATGAGTGGTGAGGGTGAGCATGCGGGACAGAGTGAGAAGGAGCAGCAGTGACGGGGTAGGCGGTGTCCCTGCAACCGCCCGAGGCTGGCTCAGGAGCACACCAGGGACCAGCCATAACCTTGAGACAGCTGAGCTGCCCATGTTCCAGAGACAGCTCAGGGTCTCCTGGCAAGGTCCCGAACACCCCGTCCTCAGTGCCCTGTGCACAGAACCAAGACAAGCATCACCAGGAGCTGGGCCACCCCCGGGGACTGAGGGTCACCATGGAGGCTGTCACTTGGGCAGCAGGAGGTACCTCAAGCTGGTTCCCAGGGTCACAGTCCCACCTCCCTCTTGTTTACCCAAGGCAGCCCCACAGCCAGACACCCCAGGCAGACGGCAGGGGTGGGGAGGGTGGAGCCTTACCGCACCCCCGACAGCCACCATGTCCCCGCCGGGGTGCACCGCCACCACTTCAGGCTCGTAGCTGAGGCTGTCAATGCTGGAGCACTTCTTCTGATTCTTCAGCAGGACGATCTGGGAGCACACAGTGGCCAGTTAGACCACGGGGCCCAGGGACGCGCTGTGCAGGCTGGCCAGGCTCCGTTTCCGACCTCGTTAGGAGCGGAACCAGGTGGGGGCAGCCCCAGCCCTGTGCCCCGAATGAGGCGACCTCCCTCGTCGGTCAACTCGACGGTGACAGGTACTAGTCACCAGATCACAGTGAACGCGGGCTGCCACTGTCATGTCATCACCCCCTTACTGCCGCTATCACCGCCACTAGCTGAACTCTCGCTCCCCTGGCTGTACAACGGGCGCAGCAAACGCACTCTGGGGCACCAGCTCCCTGAGAGGCACGAGGACAAAGGCGCTTGGAACTGACAGGGCTCGGAGCCAGCCCTGGGGATGAGCACGAGGAGACAGCATTCTCAGTCCTGGTCTCTCGGACCTGAGGACACACCCTTTGTGACCCTGACCAGCCACCTGTGAAACATCCGATGTGGTCAGTGTGTGCCTCCACAGCCCAGGGTGACAGTGCTGGCCCATCTCACAGAGAGAACGGGGACCCCAGAGGCTGACGCCAGCAGGCGGTCGGCACAGGGGGAGCCTCGGCCCACAACAGGACAGCCACAGAGGGCGGGGCACAGGGACCACGCCCACAGCAGGCTCCCCGCGCACCTCTCCTGCACGCCCCCAGCCCTGGTTGTCCTGCTCTGGTGGGGACAGGGTGAGTGCTCAGGCGGGGCTGAGGGCCCGGGTGTCTGGGCCCTACTGACGGGCTCTGGGGACAGACAAGATGGGGCTGGGTCCCACCTCAGCCACCACGGCCTCTGGGGCCGACTCATGCCAGTCTCAGCCTCCGGGGGGCAAGAGCCCAGCGGGGCACAGGCCCTGTGAGGATGAATCCAGGTTCAGGACGAAGTTCCTAACACAAGCACACCGAACTGGCAGCCGTATCCACTGAGCGCGAGCCCCGCACCGTGCCGGGAGCACGGCCAGCGCAGTGTCCCCAGGAGTTGGCGGGATCACCTCCCCAACATACAGAGGAGAAAACAGGTCATGGAGCACCTACCACGTGCCCAAAGCCCCACAGCACATCCCTCACCTGCAAAGGACAGGTGTTCAGAGAGAGACCGGGAAGTGTCCACCACTTAGAGCACCCACCTGCCTGTCCCAGAATGTCCCCTTCCAGTCCCTGCCCCCACCCACTCCTGTGAACTCCCACTGACCACCAGGCCGTGTGCAGCGCCTGCCTGGCAGGAAGTCTGTTATCTGGGACACAGAATCCATTCTCCCAGAAGCAATTAAGTTCACGGGACGGGGGAGGGGCTGTGGGTGCTGAATGGCAGCCTTCTTTAGCGGGGTTCATCTCTCCTGCCTGCGGGGCTCCATCGCACCTGCCTCTTGGACCCACAGGCTGGGACCCCAGGCTGACAGATGGCGCCTGTGACAGCAGAATCCTGTACAAAGTGGGTCAGGCAAGGGTCTGTCAAGGGCACTTCATTCCAGAAATTCCGAAAGGGAAGCCACACAGGGACCCGAGCCTCACGGACTGAGAACCAGGCGGTGAGGCTGAACATCAAACCCGGTCTGGTCTGGCATCTGCCATCAGGCGGCCCCGGGGAAGTCCCCAGACCACTAAGCTCTAGCCGCCTCCTCTAGGAAAGCAGCTCACGAAGATGCAAGGAGCCTGACACGCACGGTCCCCTCCCTGTGCGCTGTCAGAGGTGAGGAAACAGAGCTCAGGGGGGCAAGGAAGCCTGAAGTGACACGGCTCCGCCACTAGAGGGCCGGGACAGGAGCACACGGAGGGCACGCCCACCCGCCTGCCTGCCCAGCCCGGCCCCCCACAGGCCTCGGCAACAGACACACTGCGTGGCCTGACTCCGGGTGCGGGATCTGCCCAGCTGTCTGGGTTCAAACCCTGTGCTGACCTGGGCCAGCAGCTTGTCCTCTCTGGGCCTCCATCCCCCATCCAGAAAAAAGGGATGACGCTGCACGGAGTGAACAGGACTGATGAGGGCCGAAAGGAAGTGCGCGTGAAGGCCGACACAGCGGAGGCCAATGGCGCTCCAGAGGTCTGCTGGAGCTGCGTCAGGGGGATGGCAGGGGCTTCGGGGACGGGACGCCCACCCTGTACCTGCCCGATGCACACGACCACCGCGTATCCTCCAGGGCCGACAGCTACGCACTTGGGCTGCACGTCCAGTTTCACGACGCCCTGTCCACTGTGGGAGAGACGGAGAGCGTTACTGCCACCTCTGCGGGCTCGGGGGGCGTGCGCACTGGCTGCAAGCCCCGGCCGCCCTGGCTGTTCGGAAGGCAATGCTGCCGCAGCCCACAGGAAGAGGCGGTGGGCCGACCGGTGAGCGACTCAGGCTGGGAGAAAGTCTCCGAGATGGGAGCTCAGGCCTGGGAAAGGGGTGGTGAGAGGAGCCCCAGGAGTCACTGCCACTGCCGTGTGACACGGTGAGCCCCCGCCAGCCGGCCGCCCCCACCACCGCTGTCTCCTCACCCCTCCGCCAGTGCTGGGCGCTTCCCGGGTGCAGACATAACTGAGCTCTGCTGCCCCCACCCCAGGTCAAAACCAGTCTTATCAACAGGTCATTTTAAAATATAATCCATTACTTCAGCGGGTGAAAATTATGTTTTCTTTACTTTCAGCTGATACTATGGAACGCATCCTAGAAAAACCTGCACACTAACTTCTTGAAAATGATAAACTGACGAAAGTTCCATGTGCAGGTCCCAAAGGCTCAGTGACCAGCCCATGGCTCTGCCCTGGGTTCTCTCATCAGCCAAGGCTCAGGGGGCCCCAAGGGAAGACAAAGCTGGGGTCACCGTGGGGCAGCAGAAGGGCGGGCCCAAACACCCGGGTTGCGGGTTGGCTTCTGCACTCACCCCGAGGGCCACCAAGACATCCTCCCAGAGCCTGCCATCTCTAGGGGGACGGTGGCATCTACACAACTGAACAGAGCGCGGCCGGGGAAGGGCCAATGGGGTGTGGGCACGGGGGACAGAGTCTGCCCAGAAGCAGGGACACGGCCCTCCCCGCCCTGCACTGAAAACTGCAGAGACTGTCGAAGCAGCCCCCACAGCTCCAGCGACTGCCAATCAACAGTGCAGCACAGACTGAGCGCCCACCTGCCACACGCCAGGCACCGCTCACCGCCTCACGAGCGCCACAGGCACCTCACCTGACTGACAAGGGGCAGAGCCAAGGTGGGGCACAGGTGAGGTCTGTGCCACGCGGACTCCCTGGCAGCCTACACCTGGCCACATGCCTGCCGCTCACCTGGACTCTACCTCGGCTCCTGGCCACGGGCCCGGCAAGCTCAGGACAGGAGGCAAAGGGCAGAGAGAAGACAGCTGAGAGTGGTACCTGCAACAGGTGCCGGGCCTCTGAGGGGCCCAGGTGCTTCCTGGAGCCCCAGGGGCTCACCTGTAGTCCCGCAGCGCGAGGTTGGTGTAGCGCACTGTGTCGTCCATGCTGCAGCTGACCAGCTGTCCGGACTCGTCCACGGCCATCCTGGACACCTGGTTCGTGTGGCCCTTCCCCGTGAAGGAGTCGTTCTCCCCGGTCTCAGAATCCCAGTAATGTGGGGCCCCGTCAAGGAAAAGCCCAACTCCAGGATGGAGGGGCCTAGGGCCAACCCCTCATCCCGGGCAGCACGTGAGGGACAGGACAGAGTGCACTGGGCCTGGGATGAGCTCCTGGTGCACACTCAAGCCCGAGTGTAAGAGAGAGAGGTCCTGGTAAACCAGCAAGATGGCGAGCCCAACTGCAAGTCCATGGGGACATTTATAGCCCAACATGCCCAGTCAGAGTCCACCAAGCCTCGGTGACAGTGGCACACGGGCCAGCTGAGCAGATCACAGAACTGTGCTGGCCTCTGCACACAGGCCACAACCCAACCACACGGGCCTGACAGTGAGGACCAGCGCCTGCCTCTCAGGGAGGCTCCGGAAGGGCATCGCTGTGTGCCTGAGGCAACACCGCATCCAGCTCTTCCTAGGGGCTGCTGCTGGGCCCGGGACCCTCGGCAGGAGGCTGGCTGTGCCCCACTCCTCAGAGGATGGGTGCCCAGGGCCTCCAGCTAAAGCCCGAGCTGACCTCTCCATGGGACTGGTTTGGGAACTGTGAGCTCCAGGCGCCTGGGCGTGAGGTGTGCTTCAAACTATCAGGTATTTGAGGTCGACGTCCGGTGCATCGGCACTGTGTGGGGGATAAACTGAGAGCAGGTGCTGGGGGCGCTGGAGGGGAGGATGTGGGCCGAAGACCATGTGGCTGCACAGGCTTGCACACTTCTTAGGGAGAGGCAGATTCTAGCACCTTCTGTCTCCCCACAGGGATATAGCCACCCCCCTTATCCTGCACCTCCTTACATTTAATGGAGCCGAGGGCGACTTATCCGCCCTTCTCTCTTGGGACTGCGGGTAGACTCCATGGATTTCATGAAAACGGAGGTCTGCCCTGGCTGGTGGGGCTCAGTGGGTTGAGCGCAGGCCTGCAGTCCAAAAGGTTTCCAGTTTGATTCCTGGTCAGGGTACAGGCCTGGGTTGTGGGACAGGTCCCAGTGAGGGGCGTGCGAGGCAGCAGATGGGTGTGTCTCTGGCACAATGTTCTCTCCCTCTCTTTCTCTCTTCCTTCCCTCCTCTCTAAAATTAAATAAATAAAATCTTTAAAAAAAAAAAGAAAAACAAAAAACGAAGGCCTGCTGAGGTGTGGGAAGCGGAGTTCTCCGAGCCCCCGGCAGAGGGCGTGGCCGCCAGGGGCAGCCCGAGACACCCCTGCTGGGAGCCGGGCTGGCGCGGGCGCTGGCGGACAGCGCCCTGGGAGGTGGGGTGACCCGCCACAGACACAGGGGTGGGGTCCGGGGGTGCACAAAGGCCTCCAGGGACCATCTGAGAGAGACTGCAAAGCCTTGACCAGGAAGAGGGCGAGCCTGGTTCTGGTTCCGACCCTGCTGCCAACAGGCGCTAGGACGGGGCACAGCAGCAGCCGCAGCTGGTCCTTCCGTTCATGAAGCGAGGGGCTCTGCTCAGAGGTCCCAAGTCCTTCTGAACCCGAGAGTCGGTGACTACTGCTTGGGAGGGACAAGGCCAGCACGAGAGTCACGGAGAAGGGAGCACCACTCAAGGCTACGAAGCGGGAAGTGACCCGTCAGGTCAAGGCCATGGCTGCTCGCAGGGGCTGCTGCCAGCTGGCTGGCCCTGCCCCTGGCACCGTGGGAGCCAGATGCTCCCGCCCCTCCCGCCAGGCGCCCGGATGCCAGCCCGTGAGTCAAAGGATATTAATGTGCCCGTCGTGGCTCCCAGAGTAGATGTAGGACTTGCCGCCGTTTCTGTGCACCGTCAGGCACTGGATTGACTTGCTGTGACCCTGGGGAGGAGGCAGACGGGGCAGGGTGAGCCGAGGCCACGGCGCCTGCCTCTGCTCTCCACTGACTGCGCCCGGCCCCGAGCTTCCACTTCAGACGGTGCCCCCACCACCCTGGCAGAGGCGGCATCTGCCGAGGAGGGCACCGGGGTCGGCCCCAGGTGCTCCTGGTCTGACAGCAAGTTCCCGGAGAGAACGAAATCACTAGGGCCGACAGTGGGAGAACGCAGGAGGGCGGCCCCTGGGTGACAGGGGCCGGGGTCGGGGGCCCTCCCACCCCTCCATCGCTCCCTGCCACCCAAACTCCTGGCCAGGCACCGACGGAGCCTTCCTCCCCTCGGGCCCCATCACCTCTGACTCCCGTTCCTCCCACGGCCCTCACGCCTTCTGTTCTAACCACACAGAACCCAAGGGGCTCCCCACAGGCACCCCCATGTTCAAACCCCATACGATGTCCAGGTGCACCTCTAAGGCCACCTGGTCCTCCTCCTCGAAGTTCTCATGGCTCCCCACACCTGTGGCGATGTTCCACTAACCCTTGTCTTGGGGTTCTGGGTGTCAGAGCCCATGAGTCCCTCACTGAGGGAGGCTGAACACCCCCAGGACAGGAGGAGGGAAAGGGCCCCTGGCTTCCCACTTGGCTGAAGTCACATCCCCAAAGCAGCCCACATCCTGCTACTCTACCAAAGCCCCAGGCCTGGCCTTCCAGTCCCTCCCTTTCTCCCCGCTGCCCCACCCAGGTGGGGTCGCCTGGCATAGCCGTACCTTGATGACCCGCAAGGGTTTGCTGGGGTTGTTTCTGTCCAGGTAGTTGATGTACCCAGACAGGGAGATGCTGAGGAGGTGGTCCTTCTGCCACAAGCAGCCCAGCTGCTGGTCCAGAACATTGGAGCCCATGGTAAACGTGGTAACGACAGAGTTCACGTTCACGTCCCAGATTTTCGAGGTTTTGTCTCCGGAAGCAGAGAGCAAATGGGTGCTATCAGGACTCCAGCTGATCTACTCAAATAAGACAGCGCAGAGTGTCAGAGAATTCAGTGGGAAGTGGCCCCAGAAAGCCCCCGGCCACCGCCCCCACTGCTGAGCAGGAAGAAACAAAGCCAGAGGCAGTGGGGCACACCAGGGCAGGGGTGGGGTGAGCGTCCAGGCCACGTCACCCGCCAGACGTGACCCCGAAGCTCTGCACCGCCACCCCAACTCTGAAGCTTCTAACTGCCCATTTGTTCAGATGGACGCAAACGCAGGCACGGCCCGACCACAAGCCCAGGCAAAGCCACGTACTCACAGCGTAAATGCCTCCGTCGTGAGCCTTGCTGCCTCCCAGTGCGCACACCTGCTCTCCCGTCTTCCCGTCATAGATGTATATCTTTCAACAAAGGGAGAGATGTGTGGGTTCCCTGCGTGAGTCCCGAAGCAGTGAGCTCACTGAATGTGCTCTTTCTTTCTTATCACTGCTATCAGATTCCCGACCGAGGCTCAAAAACAAAACTACTCTAGAGAGTGCTCAGGGACTTTGAGTTCTGCTCCATTTACAAGGAGACCGAGAGCTGTGTTCCTGGGCTTTGGAACTGCCTGGTGACCGAGCCGTGTTCCAGGCGGTGGGAAGGAGGGAGATCCCCAAGACCGGCTCTAGTGAGCTGGCCTCTTCTGAACAGTCCTGGAGGTCAGATGAGCGTCCCCCTGCCCGGCCCCCCAGCCCTCACCTGGCCGTCAGCGCTGGCCGTAGCAAATCTGTTCCCGTCGGGAGAGAATCGCACACAGTTGACAAAGCGGCTGTGGTCCTGCGGGAAAAGGGACAGTTATCCACCTGACAACAGGAAGTTCAGGAAAGTTCTCCACGAGATATGCAGCCTTCATCAAACAGCTGCCGCCACTAGCGTGCAGCCCAAGGGACGACTGCAGGCTTCAAGGAGTCCCAGCGAGCTCCTGCCGGGCCCGGGCCCGGGCCCATCTCTGCCTGGAAGGTCCTCTGTCCAGCCGAGCCTCCCTCTCCAGGGCACTCCCTGCTCTCCAGGCACGGCAGCCCTCTCCCCTCTTCCCCCAGAGCCAGCTCAGGCTCTGCCTCCTAGACTTCCTGCTGGCCACGCAGGCAAGGCCTCTTCCCCAGTCCCCAGGCCTGGCCCAAGGCAGGTGCTCCGTTGGCAATCAACTGGCATTTAAAGAAATCAAACGATGCTTACGACCTTCATAAGGAATAAGGATCTAAGTGAGGAGGAGAAACGATCTCCAGGGTGATTCCCTTACAGGGAGGAAGTACAAACTCATTCTTTACTCCATCAAGAAGGGTTTGTGTAACAATGACCCCCTAAAAACCCAATCTCAAAGCCTGAACACAGGCCTGGCCCCCTCTCCCAGGGGCCCAGCTACTCTTCCGCCCCAGCTGCAGCTGTGCATCCACCCCCGCAAAGCGGGGTAACTGCCTCCCCGGGGCAGACGCTAACCTTCAGGATAAACCATCATCAGATGCAGTGCTCATCACCTGCCCCTTCTCCCCAGGGTCCAGCACTGACTTAATGTTACTATGTATCTGGAAATAAGGCCTTCGCAGACGCGATCAAGTCAAGATGAGGTCACCAGGGTGGGCTCTCCTGCACTGACTGGTGTCCTTGGAAGAGGGAGATCCAGACAGACACCCAGAGAAGGAGACACGCGAGGACGGAGGCAGGGACCGGGGCTGCGCTCCCACCAGCCGGCGGGGTCCTGGCCCTGCCAACCTGGGAGAGCCGAGGAAGGAAGCAGAGGAGGCCCGCCCTGCCCACACTGTGACCCTGGACTCCAGCTTCCAGGAAGGAGAGAATCGTGTGGCCGTTGCCGTGCCCCGGCGGCAGTACTTCGTTGTGGCGGCCCTGGGAAGGCAACACATGGATGACCAGTGCTGTCTAACGCTCACGGGACAGCCTTCAGGTCTACTGTGCCGGTCACACTGACGAAGGAACCCATACCAGGAGAGATATTTGGGTGAGGTTCCTGGCAGGGTGCCACCAAGGACACCAACCACGTCCCTGAGAAGTCCGCTGGGAGGGTCAGCAGGACACAGGGCCCCCGCACAGGCAGTGCTCACCCCCAACGCACGGTCCAGGTCGTGCCTCCAGAACTTGGGGAGAGGCAAGCCTGGGCTTCCCACCTCTGGTGAGACCGGAGGGAATGGAGCAACCCCCGGAAGGCAGCACCAGACACCGAGGCCCGCGCCCGCCCCTGCTGATGCCGCGCGGTGCCCAGTGACTCCGTTTTGCTGCCACCACCTCTCCGCAAAAATGCCTTTGCTGGACGCCTGTCCCCATCTCCCCGGTCCTGGCATCGGCTGCCCCTGATGTCACCGGGACGTGGCCCACAGCGTGTGCTGACATGTGTGTTGCCCCCGTCTCCCTGCCACCATGCCCCTCCAGGCCCTGAAACAATGCAGGCTCCTTGGGGGGGCCCCACTGGCCGCGGTTTAGTGGGGGCTGGACGGACAAACGCCCCTACCAAGTACCAGGTGCTGAGTGGCTTTAGAAACTCCTGTCAGCTTTTCCTGCAATTGGAGCCAAGTGTCCAAATGAGAAGCCCGGTGTCTGCTCCTGAAATAGCCCATTTAAAGGGAGAGCGCCGTGAACAGCCCATTAACCAAAGGAGGGAGAGCTAAAAATAGCCTTTTCCACGGTGGGGGCAGTGGGGGAGGGTACAAAGAAGGAACCATCTAGGGCAACATCGCAGGGGACCGAGACATGGGCTTCTTTGGCTGCCCAACCCGGCTGCCCCTACTAGGCTGGGGCTTGTGGCCCCTATCCCTCCTGCGCCATCCTCGTGGCTCAGAGTGATCCTGTGGGTCTGTGTCCTGGGTGGCAGGTCCCCTCCTGCCAACCTTTAGTCCCAGCTTCCACTCACTGAAGCTCCCAGGGGCCTCCCTTGTCGGCACCTGCCCCGCCATCACTAGCCCCTCTACCACCTCCTCCCTCTCAGCGCTGAGAAACGGAGGCATAAAGCACTTAGGTAATAATTAATGAACCTGAGTCCACGTCACTGATAAGGACAGAGAGCCACCAGGCTCCAGGGCCCCACTCCAGGCTGCTCAGGTGTCCCCCTGGGCGCCCTCCCTGGTCCCACCGGCCTGTGCTGTCCCTGCACCTCTAACGCCCGGTGCCCACCTGCCTCACCCCCTGGTCGTGAGGCTCAGACGCCTGTGCCCTGCAACACCCCGCCCTCCCAGAGCAGGTGCGTGCCCCGGCTGGGGCCCTGGAATGGGCTTCCGCTCCGACCTGGGAATGCTGCTGTGCCCTCCTCCAGCTCCCCACCCCCACCCCCACTGGCCCCCTCCTCACTCTGCAGCTCCCTGTACGGTGCCTCCGGGGCAGCACCACACCCATCACCTGCCTCAGCGGGACTGACGAACACAAAGGAGACCCGCTCTCGGCCTGCCCCTCCTGTCACCAAAGGGACAAAAGACTTGTTCTAATCCTCCTTGGGCCACCCACCGTCCACGGTCACTCACCCTGCCATCAGCCAAGCTTCGCTCAGGAGACTGTGGGTGGAGGAGGCCTGACCGGCACTAATGCACACCCGGCCTGGCGCAGCAGGCGCGGCAGCACCGGGGCTGAGGGCTAAGGCCCGGGCAGGGGCAGGGGCAGGGCACGCACGCAACGAGCGTGGAGAGCTGCCACTGCTGCTGCTCCTGCCCCGTCGTGAGCAAGGGAACAGGAAAAAGAAAAAACCGCTGCTTTTTCTGCCCTGCCATGAGTAAGAAAGCGGGAAGGAAACCCACCACCAGAAAACCCCGTGTCAGAGCTCGACCGTGACTTAATGACTGAGCAGGCAGACTTCCACTGCCAGCCCAGACTGAGGTTCCCAGCTTAACTCGCCTGCGACTGTTTAACAGAAGTGACACCCCATCTGGAACGGCTGTGACATGGAAGACCACACCCAGGTGGCAGGTGAAAGCCTGGCCCGGAGCAGCTGGCTGCCAAGCCACGAACCCTGGCCCAGAGGAGACCAGGTGTCCCCTCCACTGCAGGTGTGCTGCCCCTGCTCTCAGACACTCAAGCAGATGTGGCAGGAAGTGCCCAGCCCCAGGTCACGCAGCCTCTGGCTTGTCAGCCGTGACGAGCAGAGCCGGGTCAAATGAGGCCCCAACGCTGGCCTAAGCAATCGCTCCGTTCAACCACTCACCCCACTTAGTGCAACACCTGGGGCCTGAGGTGGACACAGCTCCCAGAGGTGCTGGGGGGTGTCCCGGTTGCCCAGGCAGCCACCTCGCACACCTGACAGAGGAGGAAGCAGGCGGTGGGAGAGGTAGAAAGTCGCCCGAGCTCACGCCCGGCCAGATGAGTGGAGACGCTGAGTGAGGCAGGCGCAGGCATGGTCCCACCAACCCGCGCATCACTCCGCAAAGGGAGCCTCTGCCCCCAGATCCCAGTGCTGAGGGCGGGCATCGTGCTGCCCGAAGAACTCCGCCCACACCTGCATCCTGTGACCCTGAGAAGTCGCCTCCCCAGGACGCCACTGCATCTGAAATGTGGGTGGCGGGGACAAGCCAGTGCCAGGGCCTACTCCAGGGGGAAGGTCCCTCCATCCTGTGCTCTGCAGCCTCTTAAAAGCCCATTTCCGGTTCAGGCAAATGGATACTAAGGCTGGACGGAGGGCCCGAGTGGGAGCCAGCAGCATGGTGAGGGGGCTGTGGCCCAGCTCTGGAGGAGTCAGGTGCCCACACTCGTGCCCTGCAGGACCGGAGCAGCCTGTCTAAGCGGGAAGGAAAAGCACTGTGACCCCACACTGTGGCCAGCAGGTGGCCCAACTTGAGTCCAGTCACTCTGGCTTGTCTGGAAAACTGTTTTCACTCCCCCCGCCCCACCCCCAGTTCACACAGTTCTGTTTCAACATGGACTGAGCTCAGAACACAGCTCGCTCCCTTTCAAGGTGGTAACTCTCAGGACCCCTGTGCTCCTGACATGCCTGCCGCTTATCCTGTGGTCAAGAGGAAGGTGGCAGAAGCGGGAACCTGGATGGACAGGCAGCCCCTGCCAGTGTTCCACGTCACAGCTTCACTCAGGGTTGTGAGGGCCCGTGTCAGATGCGCCCCCAAGAGTCACAGGTCCACCCCCAAAGTCGTCCACACCTTCACTGGGCATTTCGGGAGGGTGTGGGGGACTCTTGGGCCCTCCCGTCCTTTCTATACTAGGCCTGCCGAGTCTGTCAGAGTCTGTGCCACCGGCAGCCCCAAGAACTCCACATGGACACTCGGCCATTCCCCAGCCTCTCTCGTGCCCTGCCCGCAGCTCTGGCAGGCCATTGTCACCCTGCTTCCTGGGAGGCCCGAGGGGTGACCAGCCTGAAGGTCGCAGAGCCATCCAGCTGCAGTGCTGGGCCAACACCCAGTGTGCCCCGCCCTTGTGCACAGTCCCTTCCGATCTCTTCGAGGTCCCCACACGGAACCACAGCGCCATGGGCTCCACAGGAAGACTCAGGACAAGCTGCCAGCCCACCCTGGAGACAGGCACCAGCTGGACAAACCTCTCTACCCATGCCCCCCAGGCTGGGGCCTTGGGGGTGAGGGCTGTGTTCTCAGGCTAGAAAGGAGGACAGAAAGAAAAAGAATATTCCAGCCAAGTGAGCACACGGAGAAGGTTGGTAGAACAGGGAGGGCACAGGCCGGAGTGGGCTCTGGGCGCAACTCTCGGGTCCCCTCAACTGCCCCTGAGCCCGTATGCTGGGTTTAACCCACACGTGCAGAGGAACCGACGCCCCAGGCAAGGGAAGGAGCCCTGCCCCCTGCAGCCCAGAAACCAGACAGAACTCGTGGGGAGCTGGGGGGGAGGGGGGCGCACGGCTCCACTGGGGCAGCCACGGCAGCCAAGAGGTCACCCTGCCTCCCCTGGTGCACGTCCCCACTCAGGAAACACCAAAGCCACACGCCCCACACGGCCCACGCCACTTAGGCGTCGGCCAGGCCCTGCTCAGTGGCCCCCGACGAAACAAAGACCACCTCACTACCGCCAGGGCGCCCCCAGAGAGCCCCCGGGACCGAACCGAGAAGCAGCTGGCAGTCCTGCCCACTGCCCACCGGCTGCCCTCAGGGAACGCTGAGGCAGCGCCACCGCCCCTTCCAGCTACACCTGGCCCAGGGTTCAGGGTTCACTGTAGTCAACCGGAGTCCCCAGGGAGCCTCCTGAAGGACACGCCCTCATTTAACCCTCGGTGAGGCGGGACCTGCGGGAGGCTGAGCACAGCCAGCGCCCCCACACCCACCTCGCAGACAGGAAAGCGGAGGCCTGGGGAGTCAGGCCCTCGTGCCAGTCAGGGGCATGCAGGGAGCTGGGACTGAGACCCCAAAGATATTTACCCCTGAGGCCTGTGACCCTTCACTGGGCACTCAGAGCACCCATCAAAGTCACTTTATAGAGTGTCCCTGCGCCCACCTTCTTTCCTTGGGGAGGCACCAAAGACAAGTCCCAATGTCGCTGGGAGCTCACTCCTGCCACTCTGGTGGCTCAGCGGGCCTGAAGGTGGCATAATCAGCGAGCAGGTAACGCCAGCTGTGGGCTGCCCCTCACTAACGCAGCACCCCACCCCCACCCAGAATGCACACTGTGCCCCAGAGCGAAGTCCCGCAGGGACCCCCGCTGGAACTGGAGCCGTCCCCACCATCCTAAACGCAGGAGGACCGGGGACTGGTGTGCGTCCCACCTGGGCGACGTTCCCTCCCGAGCCCGGCTTTGCCCTGCCCACACCACTAGCCTGTCCCCATGACCTCTCTGCCCGCAGCATCCAGCAGGTTTAGGCTCCACCACCTCACACACAAACCACCAAGTCCACCCAAAACCACCCTGGAGAGAAGTCCACTTACGCCAATTGTAAACTTGAATTTGAATGGTGGCCCCTCAAAGAACGCAGCGCAGTTATCGTCGCTGCCGGTCGCCAGCCGGTACGGCCTGCTCTGCTTGATGTCCACGCTGTTGATGACTTTGTTGTGTCCCGTGATCTCGCCCACAGAAGAGCCACTGTCCCACAGGAAGACGGCGCCGAACCTTCACCAACGAGAGGGGTCACAGGAAAAGTCAGCCCCGGGAAGCTGGGTGACACACGGGCGGCCGGGCGGCCCAGCTCAGGACCGTGCAGGACACACGCCCGTCTGAAGAGCGCACCCTGAGGGCGCTGCGGTTCTGGCCCCGCACGGTATTTGCCGGAAGCACCGAGAACATGTGCCTTTTGGGAGAGACCAGAGATCCTCCCAGACACCTTTGTAAGGCCCAGCGCCCGCGGGCCTCCTGGGCGGAAGGTGCCTTAGAAAGCACCAGCCAGGGGACCAGGGACCAGGGACCAGCTCCGCAGTGCCGTCCGTCTCCTCACTGGGCGGGACCAGGGGGCACAGCACTTACTACCACCCCCTCCTGGGAAGGAGGGGCCGCCTGCTCTCGGCTGGCATCCAGTGAGGATGTACCGTTTTGGTTACTACGTGCAATCAAGCGAAAAAGGAACTGTTAGGACCAACAAGGAGGACTTGAAACGCTACGGAAGACGTGATGCCCACCACAGCACGCGCCACGAAGGGCCTCCCCATGAGGGGGACGAAGACCTGGGCCTGCCCAGTTCGAATCCTTGAAGGCAGCTGTGTTGCCCCAGAGGGAGCCCTGACTGAACCCAGTGGGCACTAGGCCCGCGGCTGCAGCAGCCACCGAGGGCCACCTATCCAGTGTCCCCTCGCCCTGTCTCCCTTAGTAGGGGGACCTGGAGTGATTTGCCCAGCTAGGGAGAACCTCCAGTCTCCCGTGCAGCCAGGTGCGGCCCTGTGCGGCTGCTGGGAGGGACCCCACCCCGGCTCTCCAAGAGCGGTGTCTTTCCCTTTCCCTTTCCCGCTGCCTGCGCCTGCGGTGTGGGCACGAGAGGAGTTCTAGGACGTCAGAGACAGAGAGGAGGTGCCTGGGCCCCGAGAGAAACTCGGGGGCTCACCCACTGTGACACGTCACTGGAGCCCACTCTGCAGGAGCCAGCGGCTCTGCGGGCCACACCTCTGTGAGGAGGGCCCGGCACCTACGGGAACTTGGCACATACTAGTCCCTGCTGGCACACTGAGGTCACCGCACCCCTCCCCCCAGGGACACCGAGGAAGAAGCAAAGCAGGGGACATGGGCAGGGAGGGGCCAAGGCCAGAGACTCACTTCTCCCTTCCTTCCCCGACCACTGCGATCCTCTTACTGTCTTCCGTCCAAGCAACGTCCTTGATCTTCCCAGCAAAAGGCTGATACTCGTACTTCAAGAGGTGCTCCTTCTGCGTGGTATCCCAGATCCTCAGCTTCCCAGACACATCTGCAGACACAACAGGGCGAGAGCAACATCACCACGGGCCCAGGGCCACGTGGGCACAGGGCCGTCGGGGTGGAGGGATGTGTCTGTGGGATGACAGCATCCGGCTGCTCACGGACCCGAGCCTGCTGCCTCCCCTGGACACTGCTGGGTCTGTGCCCCGGCCCGTGACCACCGCATCACAAGGTCACACAGGCAGCAGCAAGCCCAGGGACACAGGTGGCAAACCCAAGGCCTTGGGATGCAGCCTCATTTTATTTCTTCCTTTGCAGGGGACTGAAATGGCCCCCGGGTCTCAGGCAGCTTCCATAACACTAGGGGACAGAAGTTCTTCATTTGCACAGTGTGAGCATACCAGGGACACCTGCCCCTCCCACACAGTCACTGCACTACCCACAGAAGCCAGATGCGTGTGCGCAGCCCGGAGCATGCTGGGACATGCATGCATGGGGCCCCCCAGGGTGTACCCACCCCACGCCCACGCCTCAGGCAGCCACAGCTGCACTCACTGCAGTGCAGCACAACACACCCCCACAACCCCCAACTGAGGTGCAAGGCAGCCTCTGGGGAGACCCTGGTGGGCGCCAGGGGTCGTACCAGGACGGAGCTGGGGGCCAGGCCTTGCAGCCTCTGTGTGGGTCAGTGGTATTGGTTCCTTCCTTCCCTGCCACCAGCCTGTCACCAGTTCCAAGCACCCCCCCCACATACACACACACGTACCGACCCCCAAATTAGCAGAAAAGACAGAGGACTCGACACAACACTTGAGGCTTAAAGCCTCCGCCTGGAGGATCCTGGGGGACACCCTCCCAGCAGGTCAGCTGGCGCCACGCTCAGGACCCTGGGCCACTTGAGCACCCAACACCAACTCTGCAGTGGTGCTGTGAGAGCAGTTTTTGTCTTGTTGGGGTTGGGGGGGAGCAAGAAGAGGAGAGGGCAGCACCTGGCTTCAGCGGGTCCGAGCGGGCCTCACACACTGACTGCAGGGGGAGGAACAGTGTTGCCTGGAGGGCCGTTGCCCAGGTGAGCGGCGTCCACGGGCGGCGAGCCTCAGACGTGCCCTCGGCACACCGCAGGCTCTGCAGGAGCCCCTCCCTGGGAGCAAACGCCGGGCCGGCTGTGGGACAGACCGGAGACCTCTTCCGCGAGAACATCACTAACTGAGGGGGTGCCCAGGGGCCCCCTCCACTCTGGGCAACATCTAGGAAGACAGCCTGGCATGTCACCCAAGGGGAGTTACGACGAGATGACCCGGACCTTGGTTAAGTCCCTTCGCTGAACAAACTGGCCAGCAGGGAAAGACGAGGCAGCGGCAGGGGCTGGCGGCATGGGTGCGGGAAGGACTGGCATGCGCACTCGGTGTGCAGCGGGCCGTCCGGGGCTGCACTGCCCACAGCACGAGGCCCAGGGCGCCCCATTGCAAGGGTAAACCCAGCTTTCCATCTCCCAGGGCTCAGGCTCATGTCCCCCACCCCTCCCCGGCCCCCACCAGCGGCCTGCTCCATCAGGCCCTGCTTGCTCATCAAGTTCTTTTCAGAAACGGCTGCGGCCAGACCACCACCACAGGGCTGCAGACCAGGTACTCAGGCCCCGCCTGACGAGGGCACCCCAGGCAGTCACCCAGCAGTGACGGAGCGCCACGGGCGAGTGCTGGGGACACAACGGGCAGGCAGCTGCCTGGGGTCTCAAGGGCAACAGACAGTGAGCACGTGTCCACTCGCGTGCTGGCTGCTCCAGAGCCAGGGGACAGTGACAGCAGAGACAGAGGCCTCTGCTCACAATGGCCTGCAGCCTGAGCAACTCACATCCTTCTCCTTCTTTCGGCCTAAGGGTCCTGCTTTCTGAGGGTCGCCTGGAAATCCCTTCCTGGGGCGCAGACCGTCAGCATCATCGTCACCCAAGGAAACCACCACCAGAAGGAGGGGAGGACCTGCCCTGGGGGTGGCTCCACACCGAGAAGCACCGCCCTGTGGCAACGCAGGCCCCTCCCAACAGCAGGCGCAGGGACCACTGCCTGGTCCGGGGCTGGGGGCCAGGCCCTGCACGGCTTCCTCACACAGCAGGCCTTCCCGAGGGCTCAAACACTTGGCAGACGTGCGCCGGCCAGACTCTCAGAGACCGCGAGGTCCAGCAGCGGGCTGGCGTCCTGTCTGGGAGGGAGCAGCAGGCTTCGAGAGGCCCTGAGACCCACGCCCGGCCAGGCACAGCAGGCACTAGGCCACGCACGGAGGCGGAGAGCACAGCGCTCGCCCAGCCTCCTCCTCCTCACTGCAAACCGCACATGCGCACGGTTTAACTCAGCTCCGGCTCTCGTCTCTGCAGTGCACGTCACCGACTTCGATCGGGCGAAGGACCGGTGCGCTGCAATCGTGGATGTGAGAGGACACCGGGCCCGCGTGCAGCCCAAGTCTCCCTGGGCCCCCTGTTCAGCCAGGGCGTTGGGAAGAAAACGTCAAGCTGACCCTTGACTTGTGTGTACTGCCCTCTGGGACCCTCTCTGTGCCATCTCTCCTCCTGGAGGGCCAGCGATGTCTGTCTGGCTGAACATCTGCCCGGGGACATGGTCGGGGCAGGCCCAGCTCGCCAGCGATCCAGCAGCCCGGCCCCCAGCTCAGGCCTCAAGGTACTGGGCAGGGCAGCTGTGCCACGCAGCACACAGGCAGTGTGGCCTCCCCTGTCCCTGCTCTCCCCAGAAGATACTCTCTGCTGGCAAGCTAGGCCAGAACAGAAAAAATCCAGAGGGCTAAAATAAATCATGGGAGATAAATTAGAGTAAGTTTTACAGAGGGAGTCAGAGTAGGTCAAAACACAAAAACCAGCAAGCGCCCACCACGTCCAGATGTCTGGCCAAGCCCCTCACAACACCCCGGCTGGCCAGCGCTGCGCTCAGCCAGCAGGCCTGTCGCCTGGCGCGTTGGTTTGGGTGACAGACACTGAGGTCGCCTGTCGTCAGGTGCCCACCACACCAGAGTCGGCCTAGGTGTCTTACACGCATCGCCACGTGGGACCCTTCCCAAACCGGCCTGGCAGGTACGAGCAGCCCGGGTACAGCAGAGAGAACTGCGGCCCAGGAACAGGCGATCCAAGGAAGGCTGCACAGCTAGGAGGGGCGTGCCCTTTAGGGGCAGGTCCACGTGCGGCCGGCCACGCCCAGAGCGCGGGCAGTGTAGACAAAACAGCCACTGCTGTGTGCGAATGCTGGCCCTCCCTCCCGGCTGGGTAGTTCCTGCCGCAACGTGGTTCTGTCCCGCTGCTCTCCGGGGCTACGGGGAGGCCCATGTCAGCTCCTCACTGGGTCCTCTCCCTGGGGCCCGAGACGGGCTGGGCGTGGGCAAGGCTGACGGCGACACCCGCTGATCATGTGAATGAGCAGGACGCGGGGTCAGGGTGAGTTGCTCTAACGCAGTGCCTCCCTTTCTCACCTGTGAGTGGTGGGAGATCTACCTGGGAGGATTAGGTGAATGAAGGCAGCATCACAGGGGAAGATCTCTGTGCCCAGCTGCCCGCTGAGCCTGGCTGGAGCACAAGCCCAGACCAAGAACGAGAGGAGCACCAGCCGAGGCTGAGGCTGGCGCTATGCTGGGTGCCGGGCAAGGAGCAGCAGATAAGGTGGCACAAGACAAAGCTGCGATTCAGAAGCGCCTGCCCGCGCACACTCACGAGCTCCAGTCACCCTGATACGGCCGCTGGCCAACCTCACAAGAGCATTTCTGCTGACCTCTGAGGGCGGCCCAGCTGGCAAGCTGCAAACTAACAGGTAATGGAATGGGGCTTTTTGGTGGCTTATGCTTTTCTTGTCAGCCCCAAGAAACTAATCACATTGGCTCCACACCCCCACCCCGTCCCTTCAATCATCCCCCACCCTCTTGAGACAGGAGCCCAGCCTGGCTCTAGAGCCACCGCGGCCACCCCATGTGCGTTCATGAGCCGCGTGCACAGGTACCTCCAGAGGCGATGTAGAATCCGCTGGGCGCGTACTTGGCCACCACCACTTGATGGGCGTGTTCCGTGTAGATGTCGGCGACGGCTGGGTTCTGCAAGGGGGGACTCTAGTGAACACAGGCACATGGAACCCCCCCCCCCTTGGCTGCATTGGAGCGGGGAGTGACATAAAACTGAAGTTAAAAGCTTCACAAAGAAAATCGCAGAAGCATACCTACCTGCCTACCTCTGGGGGCAGAATTCTAGGGAATTTTAACTCTCCTGTCTGTGGTTTGAGAAATCAAGGTAATTTTTTCTCCTAGGTATTTGTGAAATATACACATGAAACACAAGTTTCATTCTTTAAAACTCGGACTCAAACTTTCTCCAGTTTGTGCCAGTGGCAGCCGATTCTCGAGGTCGGAGCTGCCCCCTCACGGCCCCATCAGAAGCAGCCCTGCCCCCGGCTGCCGCACAGGGCAGGACCCAGACCAGGGCCTCTGCTTCGAGGCAGGAGAACAGAGCGGGGCGTGGGGCTGGGAGCCGCTCCTTGTCAGAGCCCTCGGGTGGGAAGCGTGGATTCCCAGCCCCTGGCCTGCCACCGACCAAAGGCTGGCCGGACTCTGCAGCGAGGGCGGGGGGCAGTGGGGGGGAGCATCTTTACTGCACAACAGGAGGGTTTTAACACATGATTCACTGAACATAAATGCCAGCGCCCACCCCCTCCCCTCCGCCCCCACCACACACACACAGAGATGCTCTCGATTTGTCTCCACAGCCGGGTTTGCTTTCAGGAGGGAATAAAGACTTGGCCGTTGCATCCCTGAAACCTGCTGTCAACTTTCTCTCTGAAAGAGGCGGGTTTCCACAGACTAGGCTGCTGCAGGTACAACTAACCCGACCCCCAATAGACCCCCAACCTGTTCTGGCCACCTGGCAGTCTCCCCTCCCTCATCTCCTTTCAAGATCAGAGGCCTGGACCTTGCTCAGACTCCGGCCACAGGAACCCCACATCCCTCCTTCCCACCGGACAGAGACCAGAGCAGCACACCCTAAATTCTAGCCCCGTCAACCACTGGCCACCTCCTGCCAACCCTGGCAGGCCCAAGTCCCTAGGCCAGCGGCACCTCTTCCTGGCTATCGCTACCAATGCATCTCACCTCACTGGGGAGCCATCTCCTCCACAAAGCCCCCGGAGATGGCCTGTCCCCTCCTCTGTGCTTCCAAAGCACTCCATGTGTCCCGGAGGCAGCTGTGACACACACTCCCGTCCCCCACCCCCAATTCTCCTGTGACCTGCTCCACGTGCATTCGCCTCTGTAGCCACCACCGAGGCAGCAACCAGCGGCGCTCAAGGAAAGCCTTTGGAAGGAAAACAGTTTCACATCCTGCTCTTTCACCCGAGACTTAACACTTCTTAGTATGTGACTCATAAATTAATTCATCTTGGAATAAACATTTGCTAATGAAGTTAGAAAGATGTCAGATATCCAAAAAAGATAGTCCGAATGGCAGATAAGCGAATGAAAAGGCGCTCAGCATCGCTGGTCCTTTGGGAAATGCAAATCAAAACTACAATGAGAGACCGCTGTGTCCTCACTGAACAAGGAAAATTAAAGACTCAGGCCACCAAACAGCACGCGTGAGGGGGTGGGGGGACGGGGCACGGGAACATTCCTGCACTGCTGGTGGGAACGCGAACGGCCAGAAAATAGCTGGGCTGGATATTTATAGTTAAGCATACACTTACCCTACAAAAACCCAGCAATCCACTCCCAGGCATCGACCCAAGAGAAATAAACACACAAGCCCGCAAAAAGTCACAGCCAATGACGCTTTGTCCGTAAAGGCCGGGATCTGGAAACCACCCAAAGGTCTCCCCACAGGACACCGGGAAACCAACTGACCCAAGCCGGCAATACAGAGGAACAGCCAGCACCCGGCCAGCACCCCGCCACCACGGGGGAGCCCCATACCCAGTGCACGGTTCCTTTGATGAGAAATGCCAGAAAGCGCAAACCTGAAGTGAAAGGAAGCAGATCGGTCCTTGCTAGGGGCTGGGGGTCGAGGGAGCCGACTGACTGCAAGGGGGGCTTGGTGGAACGACTGGAATGTTCTCTGACTGTGAATTATGGGGGTGGTTACAGGACTATATATGGTTCACAAAAACACAAGTTGTCCATACTTAAAATGGGGGGCTTCTTCCATCTAAATTACCCCTCAATAAAACTAAGATGCCTGGAGTCCATGAAATGCCTGCCTGCTCCCACCCGCTCCTGCCTAGATTAGTCCTTCAGGTTCCGCGCCTGACCCAGACAAGATCCCCACAAAGAAGGTACATGCAGAGTGCCCAGGCCACCACCGACGTCTTACACCCTACAGTGGGCACTACTGGCCCATTCTACAGATGAGAGCGCCACCCCAAGGGCACCCACCCACCCACGCTGGCACTCTCAGCTCAGGGACCTGCACAGCACCTGCACTGCCGTAAACTGGGTGGGCTCCACGGGGGGCCTTCGGGAGCAGCAGGCAGTGGCCCCGAGAGGAGGCTGTCCTAAGAATCCCTTCCCCCCAAACGGGCAGGGTCTGCAAGGGCAGGGCAGGGCGTGGGAAACTCCTCAGGTTGTCCCTGGGCAGAATCCTGGGCTGGACGAGATGTTCCTCTTCCAAATACAACTGGCCCGTGGGGCGGTGGTCTGCAGGCTGGACAGGACCACCTTTGTCAGTGGCCACTCGTCCCCACACAGGGAGGCTGGCCACCAATGACAGAAGTGACACCTCCCTGTCCCCAACGTATTCTGCCACAGATCAGGTCCATCCCACAGCAGTGGGTCTGGAGGCACCAGGACTTGGGCCCAGCGCCCACTCCTGAGCCTCCTGCTGTTTCAGGGACTGAGAAAGCAGGATTGGGGTGAGCAGCTCACCTGGGGAGTCGGGGAGGGAGGAAAACCAAACCTGGGTGGGCCAAGGAGCACCGCTGCTGGGCCAGGGGCCCCTCCCCTGTCCTCGGGAGACCTGCAGAGCAGGGGCTCCAGCGGGGCGCCCCTGCCCGGGACTTCCTTCCTGCACTGTGGGGATACCAGCTCTGGCAGTCAGAGGCCTCGGGCAGGAGAAGGCCAGGCACCGAGGCCCTGGGGGCGCCATGCAGATGTGGGCAGGGGCTGACGGGGCCACCAAAACCTCTGGCTGCCCTGCCTGTACCCCAGCTCTGCCCCATCTTCTAACAGCACCCAAGCCCACCTCCTCCTTCCACCCCAACCAGACTCCACCCAGTTCCTCCTGTCCCCACCTCCCCCAGGACCCTGATCTCTACCTGCCAGCAATCCACTGTGGTCTCCAGGCCCCCCATCCTGCCTTAGAACCCTTCCTTCAGCAACTACAAGGCCTGACTCCATGGGCCCCGCTCAGGGGCAAAACAGGAGCTGCCTGGGCCCATACTCTGTCCCACACGGTGTCCCCTGCTGAACTCAGGGCCAGACTGGAGGCGAGACACAGAAGACACTGTTCAGGAGTCACAAACATGACGAGACTCGGGACCATGGGCTGCCCCACACATGTCTGCGGGAATAAGGGGAGGGTGCTCCCATAGCGCTGTTGGAGGGCAGGCTCAGGGCCCAACCTCAGACCATCCCTGCCTCCTGCCTGTTCAGTGGGCCCTCCCACGGGCAGCACACCCAACAGACCCCCAAGACCTTTCCCAGCCTGCCCTGCCCGCAGAGACCGGCTGCACACAGCACAGAAAGGGAACCACTTACATACACTGCCAGCAGCGTCCACCTGAGCCCCCCCTGCGCCCCCAAGCTCTCTAGCGTTCCTGTCTGGGTACTGAGCTAGGGCCAGAGGTCAACACGGCAGTTCCCCCGCAAGGCCGAGTGACACGGCGGGGCAGGCAGCACAGGAAGGGACTTTCCAGGGGTCCGAACTGGACAAGGACCTGAGTGAACCATTCCCACGACGGGTCACCATCCACAACCCAACCAGAAATACGACCACCTCTCCGCTGGCTTCACATGGGAGGCTGCAACCTTCTCCTTCCTGCAAGAAGGCTTTGATGTCCCCATCCACCTTGTGGGAGTCCAGAACAGTGCCAAGAGGGTGCAAGCCAAACTTCTCCCAGCCCTGGTGGACAGTTGATTTCCATCTAGATTCTCCCCTTCCCTGCGGCCTCTGTGTCAACCTTTTTCCTGGAGAACTCACTTACCCTCTGAAACCCAACTCAAAAGTGCCCTTTCTCCGGAAGCCTTCCTTGCTGCTCTGTGGCACCAATGGGTCTTCCCCCTTGTTCCCAAGTCGGGACTCTTCTTCTGAAGTGCTGAACCCAGTACATTAGAATTTACCTGGCGGGTTTCTCCCATGGCCACAACTGACATCTTGGGCTGGATTATTCTTTGTTGCTGAGCAGCCCTGGGCCTTACAGGATGTTCGGCAACATCCCTGGCCCCCACCCGCTAGGAGCATAGCACGAAAATGCCCCCCAAGATTGCCAAATATCCCCTGGAGGAGTGGGGCAATACGGCCTGAGAAGCACAGATTTCAACCTTGGGCACCGTGGCCACAGGCAGGGATCAGCGAGACGGGGGCTGGCTGTGTGTGGGGAAGCCTAAGAAGCAAGGACTGTCTGTACCAGCTGACGAGCACTTGCTAAGTGGTACGTTCGTCCTTGGCGGCTTCTTAACTGGTCACCCCGTGTCAAATCTCAAATATAAAAGAATCTAATCCCTCTACCGCAGACTTCATTATTGGCTGGGTAACTTTTTAATGGTTCTGGTGCCCTTTGGACCAGGGCTGGGCTCCAGGGTAGGGCTGCCGGACACCCACCGCCAGAGCCCTGCACCCATGCCGTGGAGCCCTCTCGCCAGCCACGTTCCATGTGACTGGCACTACCGACCCTCCAGGTGTCTTCCCTGAGCCTGCAGGTGCTCGGAGCCTCCCGTGCTAAGTGCCCCATGGCTCCATTGCTTCTTCCGCACCAGTCCGGGCTCCGGAACTGGCTTTCCCTACTAGACAGCAAACACCGAGAATGGGCTCTAATGGGCTCTGTCCGGAGCAGCGTGAGGTGCGACCTGGGGCCAGACAGAGAAACCTTATCAGCCGCAGCGCGGCAGAGCAAAGGAGCGACCTGGTCTAACACAACCGGTCCAGCGCGGTCCAGAGAGCAGACCCAGGCGCGGTTCGTGTCTCTGCAGTCCAGGAGGGGACGGCAGCTTGGATGAGGGTAGGAGCACAAGTAGTGAAACCTGGTTAGACTCTTAAGTTACTTTGAATGTAGCGTCAGTAGGATTCCGCGAAGAGTTAAATATGGTGTGGAAAAGAGGGTGGAGCCAAGGCCTGGGGGACTACATTGCTGTTCTGGGGGAAGGACACATGGGAAACCCAAACGTGCTTTGGGCACATTGAGGCTGAGATGCCAGTTAGACGTTCCGTGTCTGGTCCCCGTTCTGGTGCCCTTTGGACCAGGGCACCAGAACGGGGGCACCGCCTCCCTTTCCAGCCCCTTCCTACACACTGAGCCGGTCCTCCAAGCAGCCGTCTTCCTGCCAGTCCCTAGGGCATGGTGACGAGGACACTGGTCTTCTTCACAGGAACACCCTGCTCTCCTGATAGGCACACCAGCTCTTCCAGAGAACCAGTGGCCCACCAATCAAACGAGGGCCCACATGCCTGGTTTACACCCAGAATATGGAGGGACCTGTCAGAGGGAAAGCAAATGCATCTCAAAGGAGAACGGTCAACTCGGGGGTGGTGTGTAAAAGTAAAGGGCTCTGAAAAAAAGACCGGCACAGGTTTCCCAAGTCAGGGGACGCCTCCTGCAAAGGGGCTACTTGTCCGTGGCTGTGAACAGCTTCTCCATGGGAACCAGCTCCAGTTCTTGGCTGCCTTCACCTAACTGAGCCTGATGCCCCGAGAGCCATGGGCCCACTGTGGGGTTGAAGGAGGCGCTGCAGTGTAAGAACTGTTCACGGTACCGGACACAGCAGATACTTCATGGGAGGTCGGCGTCTGGAAGTGAGTACAGACGGCCATGACACTCGCCTGCCTTGTCAGGGGCAAGCCCAAGGGGTCCACAGTCGGCATCCCTGAGAGGCTTTCATCCCTTTTATTTGCAGAACAACAAGTGAGTATCTACTTAGGGCTATCTCAACTTTCTCAAAATTCCAGGCCCTCACTGTGGAGATCTCTGGATCATTACGATCGAAGTCCTTGGCGATGCTTCCCCCAGTTCTGAGCAAGACCAGACCAGCTTTCTAAGAATCCATGTGAGTAGTAGAGCAGCAGTTAGCACCTTCGAAGCACATTCACACCCACCCACCCCCTCACTTGAGGTGCCCAGCAACCCTGGGCAGAAACCGCCAAATGGAGCTCCTGTTTTCCAGCAGAGAAACAGCAGTGGCTGGCTTTGCCAGAGAGAGGGGGGCAAAACCAGCAGCAACTCAACCCCTGAGAGGCTCCCCTTTTACAGACAAGGAAACCAAGGCCCACAGACACCCTTTACTCCTCAGCCAGCTGTGAGGCTCCTGAAGGCAAACACACCTGATTAGTGACAATCCCAAGCCATGGAGCACAGTTATTCGCAAGATGTGAAGCGGACACCCCTGGGGAGCATCACCAAGCAAAATCACCCACCTACATACAGTGTAAAAGGCCCAAGCCTGGCTGAGGAGAAGCCCCTCCAGCCCCAAACGGTCCTGCTGGCATCTCTAGCTTGCGCCCCCCACCCCATCACTCAAACTGAGTGAGGGAGAAGAAAGATTTCAGTGTGCCATCCTGGCAGTGAGGAGAATGACAAGCAGACTGGGTCACTTCAATAATCACAGAGCAGTGCAAAAATCTGCAAGGATTTCCCAAGGAATTGGCTCTGGAAGCATTCTCAGCCTGGGGACAGGAGGCCCGCCTCGGCTGGTGATTCATGGGAATTAAGTGGTTTCTGATTTTGCACCAGGGCTCAGATTCGTCAGGAGAAGGTGAGGCTGCAGTGCAGAGGCCTGGGTATGAGTGGGGGCTCCGCCACACCGGGAGACCCTGGGTGTAAGCAGTGATTAAGCATAAGTGCCATTTACCAAGTGCTGGGTGTGTGCCAGTCATGCTGGGCTGGAGGGCCACCTCATCTCCATTCAGTTGGGCAGGGCAGCCAGGGGAAGTGGGGGGAGCCTCATCTCACAGCATCTCCATTTCACAGAGGAGGAAACTGGGGCTCAGAGAGGCCTAAGTCACCACCCACCCCAAGGTTAAGCGGCAGCTGATGGGCCTGTGTCACCCCCCAACTCCAGAGCCCTTATGCTTATGGACTGAACCAATCCGAGCCTCAGTTTCCCCGTGAAGAGAACCGGTTCTGGATAAACTTGAAACAGTCTTCCAGGGCTTCTGAGGTGTGGTCCCATGGCTGAGGGGGCGTGGTGCCCTCTCCTTCCCAGGCCCGCGGTCCAGGAAGGGTGGAAGGGGAAGGAGAATTAACCACGAGCTCCGTTGCTCAGAACTGAAGCGGCGCGCGGTGGGGGGAAGGGGATACTTACATCGATGTTCCTTAGAATAACACACTTTCCATTGGTGTAAAGAAAATTATTGCCTTTAGGGTCGCCGCCAATGATTTTGGAGACGCCCCTCTCCACTTGCGGGAGGCTGGCGAACACCTTCTCTGCGGAGACACAAACGCAGCGGCGCATGTTAGGAGCGCCCCGCCTCGGTCCCCTGCTGGCTGAGGACGGAGGGGAGGAGAGCAGGGGCTCAGGACCGGTCTCAGCCGGTCACCTGTTGCCTCCACGGGAGGGGCGGACGCCACTTTGAAGGAGCGCAGGGGACCCTGCGACTTCCTGGTCCACTATCCTCTCCAGGCCCTTCGGGGACGCGGGGGCTCCAGAGGGCCCGGCCCGCAGCTCCAACTTTGGGGTCCCCGAGACCAATGTCGCCCCCGAGGGCAGCAAGGCGCTCGCGAGCCTGCGCCCGCACCCCTCCCCCGCGCCCGTGGACCCCGCCGAGCCGCCCACGCCCCACCGATGGCCGAGGAGGTCCGGCAGCGCGGGCGTCCACCCCAGGGGCACCGGGCCGCGGCACTTACTGATCTCGTACGGCATCCTCGCCCACTTGTTACCGCCCCGCGCTCACCGCGATCCTCAGGGGCTGCCCGCGCCGCGAATCAGACCTGGCCGAGGCAGAGCCGGGGAAATGGACCGAAGGCGGCGCCGGGCGTGCCGGACGCAGAGGGGGCGGTCCGAGGCCGGGGCTCCAAGGTCTGCTCGCGCCCTGCCCTGCGCGCAGCCGCTGCGGACGCGCCGAACCCGGAAGCGCGGCCCCGCGCGCGGCTCGCCCCCAGCTTTGACCATATATAGTCAAGCGCTCTGCTCGGCGCTGCGGTCCCGGCGAGCCTGCGCGGACCTGGCCGCGCCCCTCCCCCTCCCCCTCCGCGGGCCCCGCCCTGAGGCCCCGCCTCCGGAAGTGGCGTCACCTGGTGGCCCTATGAAAAGGTGGCGCGAGCAGCGTTCCGCGTTAGAACGTTCTTGGGAGTGGGTGGGTGAGGGTGGTGAGATTGCCTTTGGGAAAGAAGGTTGGGTTGTCCGAGGCTGGTTTTTGCTGAGGCTTTGGGGACGCTGAAAAGCCTCAGCGCGTGGAGGGAAGGGAGTCTGGAAAAGTCATTCATGCCTGTGTTTGCGTAGCGGGCGTTTCAGAGCTGTTAGTTTCCGGCCCTGTCGGCGCCCCGTGTTTGCAGAAGCTGTGAGGCGCCTACTGGGGTTTTGCAAGCATCGTGCTTTTTCTTTTTTTCTTTTTTTTTAAGCATGGGTGAATGGGAGTCGCCCTCCTTCAAAAACAGCTGCAGGCGCAGGGACTTGAGGGGTGTCTTGCTGGCTTTCTCCAAACTTAAAAAGCTAAGAAGCCAACAAGAGCCCGCGGGGTGGGGGAGGGGTGTGTAGGTTCTAAGAAACCCAGGGTTTTATTTCCTTATCGAGAGAGCAGAAGGAAAGGGGAATTTCATTTCTTAAGATCAAGGCAGCGCCTCGTAGGGGAAAAGCAAGGGTTTCGAGGTGTTAACTTTGAGCCTCACCTTTTGGTTTGTGTAGGGGGGGTACTATTTTTCCCCCCCGAGTTCGGGGGGCAAGGGTCCATGTGAGAATATGTAAAGTACCTGCCTGTACTTAACGTGGTTTTTGTTTTTTGTTGTTTTTTTAAAGCTTGGGCTTTAAACGTTGGAGCGACTCTTAACTTTCTAATGGGAAATTCCGTTGACTGTTTTTCAAAGTGCATCCAGGTGAATCATGTTTGGCCTCCTTGGCTGTGCTGCAGAACCAAGTTCTGAAGGCTCGCCTGGGTTAGTTACTGCAGGTGTGCCCTGTTTGTTCTCTTGGCCTGTGCTCCGTTTCCCAGCTTTCATCTGTCCTCCAGCCTGGAGTGTTTCTTTTAGATTGAAAACAAAATCTCACTCTTTCCCAGCTTAAGACCTACAGGAACTCCAAGTCTTAAAGTAAAAGCTGAAAGTCCCCGACAATGGCCTACTGGGCCCTCCGGGATAGGTCTCAGGGAGTCCCAGGCTCCATCTACACTGTCCTCTACTCTCCACTGTATCCTCCCTCCTCACTTTTCTCCCCTAAGCTGACCTTGGCCGCCAGGAAATATCTTAGCTGCTCCTACCCTAGGGCCTCTATCTGTTCTTTACATTGAATTACTTGTCCAAAAGTACGAAATGCTCAAGTTCACCTACCCTGACTACTTTAGAGTTCAGCCTTCTACCCTTGTAAACACTTCTGATACTCCCATCCCTGACTTCGGTCTGGAGTAGATCCCTGGCACCTCGTAGATGCTCAAATGGGTAACCTAACACCCCAAACGCAAGTCAGGAAGCAATAGCGGTGAAGGCCGCTTTGTGACCTGAATGGCCCTAGAAACGTCGTCTTGGCACAAAATGGTGGGATTTCCTCCAAGCAGAAACGCAAACCAGAAGTGAGGGCTGTTAGCTCTTCTGAGAAGCCAGGATTTAATTATCAGAACTTAATGGGACTGGGATTAAGAGCAGGTGTGACAACTGTTCATCCCGAGGGCATTTATATGATGGAAGGCTGATTTAGGGGCATAAAACTAAGGCACCAACCTCAAGCTCTCCTGCAAGGTGATAGCCCTTATGCAGGTGCGTAAAAAGCCTTGCTGGACTTAACACTGTTCAAAGTGAGACTATAAAGCAAACTTGGGTAAAACGCTCCCAGGTCCCTGGCGTGGTGCTAGGCTCTATGGAAGGTCCTATGTTGGTCTGAGTGCTTAGAAGCTGGGGGAAGCGGGGAGGGTGCCGATTGTGATAAAAATCGTAAGCAGGTCTACAAACATGACTAGCAGGCCGTTGCCAGGGTTAGAGGGTGAGGGCATGGGGCCGCCATTCCCCTGGTTCCTCTGCGGGGTGATCTCGGTGTGGTGGGCTCAGTAACACCAGGGTGGAGTCAGCTGTGCCTGGCCGTGGTTCCAGCACTTTCCTTGGGTTTGCCTCCTCCTCACCCGTACCTTCGTGAATATAATCTGACAGAGCGTGCCGTTGGCCTTCAGTGGAGACCTGAAAGGTGTCTACCCCAATGATTCTACGTGTCAGCCTGGGACTTCTGAGTACCTCACTTGTATAACCAACTGTCCCCCTGGCATCTAGGCGGGGATGTATGAGGCCAGTCCCTTCAACTGAAGTCTCCAAGTAGGCTGGAGTCGTGTTTGTTCCATTCACTCCTGCACCTGCTGGAGGAATCAGCCCGTGTCCCTCTGTCTGGTAAACATCGTAGGAACAGGGGCCACGTGTTTTTCCAAGACTTAGCCAAGGGCCCACCAAGTGAGCAGAATGAAGCTGCTGATTGTTGTGTCCTAGAGGGAATGAACAAGGAGAGCATCACCTGAACTTGCACTGAATTCCTAAGTGTGTAAATTAGTGTTTGGAAAACGTGCTATTAGGGCACCTCCTTAAATCTTCCTCAAGGAAAAGCCCTAGGCTGGCTTCAGATAAACTAGTTGCTGTCACTTGAACTGGGTAACTTGGATGAAGCCCTTAAAATTGGCTTCAGGTGTGTGTAGGAGGCCTTATGACTTCCCCTCACTGGAGCGAAATGGGTTTCAGGTCAGTTCTGCTGAAAGCTTTGTAGTAAAACGAGGGCTGGGATGTGTGTGTAGCTCTACCAGAATTCACCTCTTCCTGTGCGTGCTTAGCCTCAGCACCCTGCTTCCTCTCCCATAAATGGGAACATACAGAAGAGACGTATTAGGCCCCTGCTCTCAGAAGCTTCAGGGAGGAACAGAGAAAGGGGAGGGATTGGATGAGTTCTGAGCTTCTCTCCAAGGCCCATAAACCTGCTTGCTCACTTGTAACCCCCACGTTCTCTCATGTCCAGGCTCAGGCCAACCGCTCATTCCTGTTTTCGAGTCAGGGCCCCCACAGGGCTCTGCCAGGAGCAGCGGAGTGAGGTGGGCACTCCCCGCTTCAGGTGCTCCCAGGGGGACTAGTCCACGTCCTGGGAGGAAGAATTTGTCTTTCTGGATCCTTCCCTGTAGCTCAGGTATATGCCACACTCAAGGGCCATCTCTAAAGTGTTTCTGGAACAGGTTACCCCCCCCCACTCCTGCAGCCAGCCTTGGTACCACCCTCTCCTCCAGCGTTCGCCATGAGCTGCCCCTTACGCGTTCCCAGAAACGCTCTCCCTGATCGGATCAAGGGTCCATTCATGGTCATCTTAGCGATGAAGGGGGCAGTGGCAGTCACCTGGGGGAATAACCTAGCTACACGTAACCCACCTGGTGATTCAGGAATGCTGGAGTGGGGCTCTGGGCTTCCCTACTAGAAGGGAGAACTATTGAGGGCTGGGCCATCACCCCAAAAAGTTCTCCACTGCTCTTGTCCTCCGGGCTTTCTGTCAGACGACTGCTAACACAAAGCTCTGACCCGCCTGTATAAACCTCCACGGCAGGGTTAACCTCTGGGGGTGAATTCCAAGGCGAGAGGAAGAAGTAGCTCCAACCCTGAGTGGAGATGTGTTGCTGCTGGGTTGCTCTGTGGGCCGCTCAGCTGAACACGAGCAGGTTGAACAAGGCCCACGGGGGCGGCGTGCTCTGCGAACAGGTGGGGCTGCGACACGTGGAGCCGGTGCTGCACGTTGAGCCTCAGGTGCATCCCATTTGAGGTTATCTGCAGGAGACGGACCTCCGACAGGAGAACTCAGGATCCCTGCATAGCTTCGGACTAGTTTTAATGGTTCAGGGACTAGATCCTCCAGTTACTGACCTGTTATTTCTTTAAACCATCACCTCACAGGCAGATGCTATCTGATGCTCCTCACAACCCTGTGCTATCTGATTGTTCTAAGGTCGGGGTGAGGGTTAACTGGCTGCCATCGGCAACCCTGGCTTCAGAGCCTTGGCCCTACGCCTGTGCTGTGCGCTGTGGGCCCCTCTCCTCGTCTCCCCTCTCCCGCGGAGTGGCCAGGGTCCGGGCTGCTCACTCCGGTCCCCTGCCTCTTACTTTGCACAAAGAATTCCAGCGAGTGTGAAGTCATGCAGTTTTTGTCCTCTTCCATCTGACTTGTCCCACTCAGCATAACACCCTCAGGATCCGCCCATGTTTGTTGCAAGTAATGAAACAAAGTACAGACGGAATGGCGGACTGGGTAAAGGGTCAAGTGTATGATAATGGAATGATACTAGACTGTTATTAGCCAATGTTACGTCAACAAACTTTAAACAAAAAAATCTTTCATCTCAGAAAACCCTCCCACAAGCTGTAAAATGAACACAAGCTTCCCTGCCTTTCCCTGCTGCCTGAGACCCCGAGTGTCTGCGCACCAAACACCCCCTTTTTAAAAGATACCAGCCATGTTGAATTAAGGTCCACCCTGCTCCAGTATAACCCCGTTTTAACTAATTACAAGTGGTGGCCTGAGGACAGGTGACGGTCATGTCCTCAGCCTCCCTGAGGAGGGACACTTTCTAGAACAGACATATCTGCTCGAGCTCTTTGGGAGACAGACCTGCTCAAGTGCAAAAGCAGGGGTGCGACCAGGATTCAAGTTCCAATCTGCCTTCAGAGCCTGGACTGTTGTTCTTAACACGCGAGAAAGGACTGAACCTTTGCCAGTCTTAGTCGTGTTCTTGAATAGGCAACTTAGTCTTGTTCTAGTAAATGGTAGAATGAGTGTGTTAGGTGGGATAGATAGTAAACCAAGGCAGAGAGAGAGGAGGAGGGAGGCACGTCTCGCGCATTAATTCAGCAGTCCTGAGGCCTGGTCTGATAAGATTGCCAGGAGTCCCTGACATCACAAGGAAAACTGCGATAAGCACAGGAAGAGGGGAGCCCTTGAAATTCTGTTCGCATTGTTTCCACGAGCTGGAAAAGAGCCTTTGAAACTGCGTTTATCACAAGGTCTGGAAAGGGAGGAGGAGGCGGGGAACCTAGAAGCTGGCTACGGGCGTAAAGCCCCCAAACCCCAATAGTCGGCGCACTCAGATGGGCTGGGTGCCTGTTCGCCACTTTGTGCTCTCAAGTGTATTGTCGAAACTTGCAGCCTCACTTCCTTGGTATCCTGCAGTGGTGGGGTCAGGCCTGAGGGTCATGCTGATGCCCTGGAGCCTGGGCTCAAGGGTGCTTCGCTCGCTGCAGAAAGCATCCTCGTGGCAGCCCAGGCCTGCTTTGCTCTCTGGTCTGTCTGGTCAGCACGTGGGTCCTCCTCAGCGTTGCAGGCATGGAGAACTTCTGGGGTCCCACGCTCAGTACAGGGCGTGTTCAGTCTGAGTCTGCAGAGCTGCCTCCAGCCACTTTCCCAATAACTCTGAGGATCTCGAAGCGTCAAAGCATTCTGGAAATGCACCCCGGCTACTCCATGCCACTGCCTCTGGCTACAAATCCTCTTCACACGTCTGGTCTTCTGTGTAGTTCACTCCTCTGAAATGTGAGCAGACGGCCCAGGTCCGTTGTCCCAAGAACAGAAAACATGGGGTGGGGGTATTTTGGCCTAGGGGGCTCTTACCTGTTTGCTTCCATGGAGACGGGAACATTGATTTACCTGGACACACTTGTATCTGCATCCTCTCTGGGCGGAGAAGTGATCTGACCGGTGGATCAGCCCTGGGTACTGGCCAGGCAGAGTTGAGTCCTCGGGGTCTGTTCCCTCCAATGGGCCCCATGTTTCTATGCAGACACCCCACCCAGAAGCGGGAGCCTGCTGGTGTCCGGACCCGCGTGCGGCGGGAAAGCTGTGTTTGCTGGGGCTGCTGTAATTCAGTACCGCAAGCTGAGCGGCTTCAGCGACAGACTGTCTGGGGTCAAGGCATCAGCAGAGCTGGTGCCTTCTGCAGGTTATGAGGAAGAATCAGTTCTGAGTCCCCTGGGGGCTTGCTGGTCATCTGGCTTATGGAAGCATCACCCCAACCTCTGCCCACGTCCACATGACATTCCCCCTAAGTGTGCCTGTGAACCCAGTCCCTCCTTTATAAAGACACACCAGCCGTATTGGATTAGGTCCCACACTACTCCAGTGTGACCCCGTCTTAACTAATGACATTGGCAGTGGCCCTGGTTCTCTACACAAGGTCCCGTTGTGAGGTGTTGTGTATTGGGACTTGAGTGTGGGGGGAACACAACTCAACCCATAACAGTAGGTAAGAAGGGGCTCGCCTATCTTACCTACCTGTCGTTCTCTTGTTGCCTTGGAGAGAAAGGACTCTCAAGACCTTTGAGTTTGCAGACACCCACTCTGACAGAAGCACTTTAAAAATTTGCCACCCATTCTGGGGTACCTGCTCTTGAGAAAACCCCCAAATCAGGGCACAACATGAGAATGCAGGCAGGTGGCCTATCAAAGGCTCACCAAAGACATGATTACAAAGCAGCTACTCCCCAGCCCACCCTCAGATCTAGTCCTGTTCTAAAGTGTTCAAATGCAGTGGCTTAGCGAAACGGCCTTGAAAGTAGCCACTGGAACACCTTTGTCATGTCGGGGGCTGCTCGGCTCTGGTGCTGCCCACGGGGCTGCGGGCACAACTCAGCCCAACAGGAAATACCTCTGTGGCCAAGCGCAGCTGCAGAGGGCCGAGACCTGCTCTGCCTCGACACCCCCCGCTTGTGTCTGGGCCTGGAGAAGCCCCTGGCGGGGTGGGCCCCAGGCCCCTACCCATGGCACTGCTGGGCCTGTGTAGTAAGGGCCTCTGGGTGCAGACAACCAGAGTTTGGGGGGGGTGGTTATTTTCAAGTCAAGTCCGAAGAGATGGCAGGTGCGGCGGGAGATGCGTGAGCAGAACCTCAGCTTGCAGAGGAAGTAGTACCACTAACATACACCTGGGGACAGTCGGTTTTAATTTAGACAAGGTTCCTGCAGTCTCGTTCTGGGCATGTCTGTCCCAGGAAAGTCCTAAATATCTTTGTGGTAGCTGTTCTCAGGGAGCTGGTATTGTCTGTGTCCTGAGGGACTCCCCAAAGTGGGGGATGCTACAGACTCGGCCGCAGACTTTTAGACATGTGGGGGAGAGAGTGAGTCCCCAGGGGAGGGCCCCCCCGCAGGGCAGAGGTGGCGAAGGTCAGGCACATCGGCCATATACCCAGTTTTTCTGCCTGGTGTGTGGTGGTGAAGGAGTAAATGAGCCTTAGTCTCCGCATCGCAGGAAATCAGCGGGGAGGGGTGGTTTCCAGCAGCGGTGGAACCACGGTTGATGTTCAGCGGTGGCCTCGTAACAGCTAAAGCTTGGAAACTGCAGATGCTCGATCCTGGGCCGAGCTGATACCGAGTTAGCCATTGGGTGGGCGTCAGCGCATTGTTTCAGCACTGCACTGGTTGACAAAACCCTCCCTTGGGTGCCCCTCCACTACCCCACTCTCCACTACCGCATACTTTGAGTATCACCCTCGACTGTGGGGAAGTGAAGCCAACAGATCCCCTGGCAGCCTTGGCCCCTCTGGATACACGAGACCCTCCTGCAGCGCGGCGGAGCCTGGCGAGCACCTGTCCCCGGGGTGCGTGGTGCTCCCTCCCAGCCGCTGAGCACCCAGGAGCCGAGGCGTGGTGGCCGGAGACTGGTGGTGATCACATTGCCTGTTCAGGAGGAAAAGGTTGCCTTAGCTCCAACCCGGAAACTTCAGAGGGCTCTAAATCAGTGATGGAACGAACTAGGAGGGCCTTCTGCCGAGGGCGCTTCCAGTCAGGAATTTATTAAAACTGAACCTCACTGTGAACACTGTAATGCTGAAAACAAAGGCAATGAGCGAGTGACCCCCAGACTTCATTCCAGGGGACAGTTGTTACTGAAGCTGGACTCGGAATTTGCCCGTGCATAGAAACCGTCTGATATTCGAGGCTTAACAGAAAAGTTGGCATCAAGTATTGCGTTTTGTCAGGAGCAAATACGCAGATCTGGTGGTTAAGCCCTGGGTTGTTGGGGGGCTCTTGTTTGATGTTGAATGTGACCCGACCTCTCTTACCTCCATTGAGTTTCCACATTTCCTCTTTCTGGGTCACCACGATGCCAACGTGACAGTCAGTTCTGGGGCCGTTAGAATGTGCTGTGGACCCTCTGAGCCGTGTCGAATGGCACGTGAGCGCTGTCTCCCGGGGGTGGAGGAAAGTTACACCACCACGGGGCTGTGGTTCTGTACGGAGTCGTTGACCAGAATCCGCTCTTGCCTCTTCACGTGCACGTGGTAAGCAGTAACAACCCCTTCGTCCAGGATGTCTTCACGTCTATAAAGCAGTCCCCTAAGAATCCACGAAAATCGACAAGCCTCCTGTTTGCCAGAAGCCACTGTGGAGTGGGAAGAAACACAGACGGATTGGTGAGCCCGAAGCCGATGTCACCCCAGAGGAGACTGAATCAATGGATGGTCCACTTTTAAAACTGGAAAGTTATATCGAAGCTTATTTAGAGCAACCAACAGAGTTTAAATGACTGTTGGTCGAAGTGGATTCCGATGAGATTGTACGGAAAGCGAAACGGAGAGAACGTGACAGGGTCCATGGTGACAGCAGTCAGCGCATCTCCATGAGCAGCACAAGAGGCACCAGGCAACGTGAAACGAATAGCGCCCTACCTGAAGGGGGCGCCTGTGGGGCGAGGATGAAGCCGGCTGACGCTTCAGGCTGTGCAAACTCCCCTGTAACAGAAGCTCCGTCAAGTGAGTGTACCCTTCCTGGGAAGTCGGGGAAGGAGTGGACAAAGTTGCCATCGCTAAGCTGGACTTGGGTATTAGCGTTACTGCTGCTGTCCCGGAGAAGAAAGATACAATTCGTGTGTTTAAGATGCTGCAGAAGTGGCCAGAAAAGTAGAACAATGCCGCAGTCCAGAATTTATATAGTTGTTTGAAAGACATCTCAGTTGAAATCCAAGATGTGCTAGAAGGTTTCTTATAGGTAAAACACAAATTGGAAGATGACCTGGAAAAGGAAGCCCCGGAAACTTTTATCTGCAAAACACCATTTTGGCTGGTCATTGGGCATAGACTTGATGAGACTTTGAACTTCAGTCTCTGGAAGCAACTTCTCGACAGCCAGCCACTCTATAGCTCACGCTACCTAGGGGCGAAGAGAATGTAAACTTTTGGAAAACTTGAGGAAAACAGTTCTATAATACGAAGACTTTTTTCTCGGCACCACCTGCTCCCCTCCTCCCACCTGCTCCCCAACCCAGACAGGGATAATTACAAAGTGTGCTTAAAATGACTCAGCTCAGGCAGGTAAGACATGTGGTAATTTTCTTTATGGAGTCTTTGGACTATGAAATTCATATCAAGTGTTTGGAACATTTTAACACTTAAATGATGGTGTACTTGAACTTGCACCGATTTAGTTTGACATTATCGCACTGACGCTGACAGTGAAGACAGGTCCCCTTTCACAGCAGCTTGCACATAGACACGCATGCCTCTGGGTACAGATGTCTTTTCACGTGGGACACAACTTCCGTATCTCATTGCTAACCCACCGGCCAGCGGTCTGGTCAACCTCCAACCTAGCCCTGCTACCAGGTCCTGGAGTGAGTGGGGAGGAAGGCCGCCCTCGCCCGCCACAGCCCCGATGCGCAGGTTCCGGGGTGATCTCTCGCCTGACTGGTCACGCTCGGCGAGATGGATTGTCTGAGGTGTGCAACTGTCGTCAGCCTTCCGAAATCGCTCGGCTAAACACTGCTGCGTGAGGTGTTTCACCCTGCACCGTTTACTTTTGGGGGGAGGGTGGGAATCCACTCAGAAATAAGCTTAGCAGGACCAAGGGGAAACTGTCATGTCTTCTTGAAGACATGCCGTCGGGTATAATGGGTCACACTGGCTCTAGAGAGTTGGGGAAATGTCCTTTTTTTTTTTTTTTTTTAATGTATAAATACTATCTCTCCCAGAATCATGCATGTAGTTATTAACATTTTGGGTACGTTTTGTTTACTTATTTGAAGATACTATAAATTACCACTAGTTTTCTGTCTATATTAGCTAGAGAGTGAAATAAATCAATGAATTAATGAGACACACTTGAACTATTGTTTTGCCTGTGGAGAACATAATTCACCTAATAGGGAACTTGTAATCTTCTGGGGTCCTGTGGAATTCAAATCAGTGTCACTTTAATGAATTCTTCAAAAATTGTCCTGTATTATAGGAAACCTATGGAATTTTAACATTCAGAAGTGTAAACTACTTTAAAGGACTTGCATTTTTAAATGTTGATTTTTTTGTAAGTTTCTCAAAGCCTAATTTCAGAGGTGAAAAAAAAAAAGCCCAACCTATCAGGGTACCCCTTCAGTTATGTGGACTGTTCACTCACGCAGTCCTGCTGCTCACCTCCGGAGGAGGAGACCCCGCCCACCCCGGCAGGCCTGGCCCACACACCGAGACGGCAGACACCTAGGGGAAGCAGTCTGGAGCCTGGCGTTCTCAAACTTGGGTCTGCCGGGGAAGCAGCAGAATCCAGCTATGACCGGCTGTATGGGAAATGCGTTTCTGTAGACGAGAGAGTGGTGCCTGGTGAGGGCCGGGCACCACGCCAGGGACTGGTGGTGCTCTGGAGCCGTGGGCCGTGTTTCCCTCACGCACGTAAGACAGTCGGGTCCTGTTCTGCTGGAGAAATGACTGAAGTGCGAATGCAAAGGGAAGCATGTGTGTGACGGTTAAGTGTGTCCAAGAGGACTCTGGGCGGATGCTTGGCGGCTGTGTCGACTGGCTCAGCAGGTGAAGACCAGCTTCGTGTTAGGTCTCCCGTGCCGGACCGAGGCATCCGGGGGCTGCTGTTGCTGATGTTCTCTGCCTTTTCCTGCATCCAAGGCTGGGTGGCACGGGGCGTTGTCATCCGTCTCGCTGTCTATCACTGTAATGTCCTCTCCCTCGCCTTCTTCACTCTTGGGCACGTTCCACGGCTTTGCTGCCCAGCCTGGCTTGACCACAGCATGCAGACCTGAGGTTGTGGCAGCTGGCATCCTCCCGGTTTGGCAAAGTGACAAGCTAAGATTTCCTGCTTGTCTTGCTGCTCCTCAGCTCTATCAGCCAGTCCTGATGCTAACAGGGTTGTAGACATTTTAACTTCATCTTGGAATTTCA
>PVJI01010913.1:0-58530 GCA_004026765.1 Micronycteris hirsuta | reverse complement strand
CTGATGGAATTTCACGATTAGGCGAGAAACTACATGACTTGCTCACTGCTGACAAGTCTTAACAATATAAAGAGAAAATATCTTATTTGTAGAAAATACATGTTTTTAAACTTTATTAAACTTTCCTTACAAATGCAATTTTTAACAAAGCAGTAGCCTTTGTAGGACTTGAGGGCTTCAGAGAGTCAGGGACAGGGTCCTGTAAAAGTGAGCTATAATTTCAAAGCTTTGTAAGTATAACTGCCTTACTATTTAAATGGATATGTCCCTACATATTTGTGAATTTCTTTTTTAAGCCAGAAGGGGATAAATGGTACCACCCTGTTCTCCTATAGGGTTGTACCATATACCTATGATTCTACTTGAGCTCACATTTAAACCAAAAGTTTGAATGTTTCTCTTTTTATTTATTAATTTATCTGTTTGTTTGTTTCTTTTGAATCCTCACCCAAGGATATGTTTATTGATATTTTTAGACAGAGAAGGAGGGAGAGAGGGAGGGAAAGGAGGGAAGAAGGGAGAAAGGGGGAGAGAGAGGGGGAGAGAGAGAGAGAAACATCCACTGGTTGCCTCCCGTATGTACCCTGACCAGGGATCAAACCCACAACCTTTTTGTTGTAAGGATGATGCTCCAACCAACTGAGCCATCCAGCCAGGGCCGTTTGTCTTTTAAATTAACACATATGATATCATATATTTACTGTATGTCTTACCTCTCACCTTATTTTAGGAGTTTTCTCTTGTAATGGCATGTCTTCTTCCTGGACATTCTTTAATTTAGGTTTTGGCTTTTCTAGTTTTAACTCCTTTGGTGTTGTTCTGGATTTCTTATTTAACGGTCCAGTCGCAGAAACAAAATCATCTATTCATGTGTGAATTAAAAATAAAAGAATATATAAAATTGTTTTTTCTAAGTAAGAAATAACATTATTTTCTTAGCAGTTAAAATTCATTACAATGTGTGTTCAAGTTGTAAGGATAAGCAAATTATTTTTCACAATTTAAAATATATTGTTGGTATATCATTTTTATTCTCACTCATTTAATTTTGTTTTAATGACCTTTAATTATTAAAATATCAATCTATCCAAAACCAATTCACTAAAAAATTGATATATCTCTGTTGACACTCAACATAAAATTGCTGCTGTAGCTTTTAAACTCACACATGACACATGTATGAATACTTTTAGGTTAGCTGTAGTTTTAATCACATACGTTAGCATTTACTAATATTTGTTGTATGTATTATGCTTCCTCATATAGGAATATAATAACTTGTAGCTTGTCTCCACTCCTACCCCATGATGTCTAGAATACAACTGGTAACATATAAATATTTAGTGTGAGAATTGATGACAGTGATAAAAAGCTACAAATTATATTCCATATTATTTTCTCATAAGTCTTAACATCCATTGAAGGCTGTGCCCAAGACAAAATAGCATTCCTTCAAGCCTCAGAGTTACTAAGTATTTGACTCAAAAAAGCTCTGGTGGCTGACAAATATAAAACCTGTTTCAAAGATAATGTAACCTAACCCCATATTTCTCAAACTTTTTGACCAAAGTTCCCTTAATAGCAGAGACAAGTAAACATATAACTAAATAGGGTATAACTTAAGCCTAACTTTCTTTAAGGTCTTGTTTTATTGTACAATTAATGGAGATTTCACATTATATTCTGTCACATATTTGTGTCTCAAAAAAAAAAAAAAAAGCAATCTCTACTCCACAGTAAAGAGTACCTCACTTTGAGGTACAGGGACCTATAGACCTACTTTACCTGCCCCGCCAATTTCAGCTACATAATTCTTGTCAGTATAATTATCAGCATAATTATCCCAAGTGCTTAGAAAATTCTTTTTTCACACCTACGTCACATGCAATTGGGCAATATGTTCAACATTATATATATACACCCACACGCATATTTCTGAGGAAAAGATTTTCAAATCTTTAAAACAAAACAAGAATCTCTACGTACCATCACCATCATCGGAGTCCTCGAACTGTGAGTAATTGACTGGTTTCTTATTCCTATGACCAAGACAGAAATCTTTCATTTACACGAAGGTGAAAAAAATAATCTCCTTCCTCTAGGCGCTAAATGAAATGGCATTCTAGTGTTCATTTCTGTCTTCTGCCAAATTCCCAAGTGTAAATAACCTAATATGTTAGCTGCTCTTTCAAGAAAAAAATGGTTTTCTATGAAAAAGAGGCTAGCTCAGCTCCCAACTCACGAGTGGGCTTCCTTAAGACAACTGCAGAAGTGCTCTGCGCAGACTTCACATTTCCTCACACAGAACACTCAAATGAAGCATACCCTTGTTATTGTCCCACTCTTTGGAAGTAAGGAATTTGAGAGCTGAATATAGAAACCCCTTTGGAAATCCCGAGATTAAATAATAGTAAAATAAAATCAACACTTCAAAAAAGTATGCTCAATGGTTAAACTATGACCATATAATTCTTACTGCTTCATCAAGCACATTCTTTAGTGAAACTGGCACTTACTATTTATTTATTTTTACTTTTATTTTTACTCTGAGTGTGTAGTAGTAAGAATACAATGACTACTCCTACAGTTTGGTGCCACTGCCTTGATTTGTGCTAAGATACCAGCCATTTGAACACCGTTTCAATGAAAACAACAGCAAATGAAAAACAGCAAATAATGACGGTATTATGAAAATAGTTTTGACCTCATGGACCGCCTGAGAAGGTCTCAGGGACCTGAAAGGGTCTACAAATCATACGATGACAACAGCTATTCCAGGCAAAGGGATTATGTCTTCTCCACTTTTACGTTCAAACTTAGCATATTCAAAACAGAACTCTCCATCCCCCCAGCTCCTGAACCTGTTCCTTTTCATGATCTTCCCCAATTAGTGCAAAAATCAATCCTTCAGTAGATCAGGACAAAAATATCGTAAAGTCATCTGTGATTCTTTTTTCCCCTTCACAGTCACTTCATCACCAAGTTCTGTGAGCAGTAACTCCAAAATGCAGTATCCCAAATTCATCTGTCCCATTCCGTGTCCACGACAACACTCCAACCCAAACCAGTATCCAATGATGTAACAGTCTCCTAACTGATGTTTTCGCTCCCCTTCTGGTTACCCGGTGTCCCATTCACTCTCCACCAGCAGCCCGTCATCTTTATAAAACCGAAGTTAGACTTCTCTCCTCTACTTAAAACTCTCTATCGACTTCACATTGCACTTAGAATAAAATCCAAACTCTTTCTAAATCCTGCACGGCCTTACCTATTCCTCTGACCTAATCCCCTACAATGCTCCCCACTGCTAGCTAACGCTACAGCTTTAGTGGCCTTCTTGCTGTCCCTCAAGTGTGGTCAAGCTCAGGGCTTTGGCTCTTTTCCCTCTACTTGGACTGCCCCAGATTTTATCGGCTATCTTCTTGTCATTCATGCCTCAGCTCAGGGGTTATCTGCTCAGCGAGACACATCCTAAATATCCTATTTAAACTAGGGCTTTCCTCCTCCCTCTCTCTCACATTGCAGTGTTTATTTTTAGCCCCCCAACCTCACCTCTTGGTCAGAATGTAACCTTCTGCACCTAATGTATAAAAGTAAATATATTTCATAACTTTACTAAATGAATGGCGGACCGCAGGCCTTAACTGCGGTTAAGGAGAGGAATAGTTTCAAATAGTATAATGAAAAGCACAAAGAATCTGGAGCCTGGTGACTTAGGTCACTCACTAGCTTTGTGACCCAGGTAAGCTGGTCTTCATGCCTAGAAGTTTAGCTCGATAGAACAGGGTTGCCTGAACTGCCATATCAAAGAACTATAGCGATGAACAAATGAAATAGCACTTAAGTAGGAGCTTGGTGAAATGCAAAGGGCTGTTGGAATGCTACCATAACAAAGCCTCACTTGAGAGGGGTGGGTACAGGAAACGACAACTGCAACGACGGGAGGCAAGGAGATGGAAAAAGAGAGCAGTGGGTGGCCCTCGGGAGGCTGGAGAGTTTCCCAGTAAACGTCCACCCTACCCCACTATCACTACCCTCCGTTCTACTCATCCCTTTCCGCTTAGTCGTGTGTAGGTGAAGATGCCTACGGCATCTTCCTGAACTTTCTCCCCAAACCCGCCGGAGGTCCTGAACTACTCACCTCACTGGCCGCACCATGGTTACCTTCAAGGCTGGATATTTGGAACTATGAAGTTCTTGTTGGCAGCACAGGCGGTTTCAATTCGCGCCCAAACCCAGACAGTAAATCTCTCCGCCCCCTGACAACAGTTCTCCAATGATTACCAGCCATCCTTACGAACGCGCATGCGTCCTCGGAAGACCGCGTCTGTTCACGCCCTCCCCAGTTCATTGCCCTTCCGCTTCCGTTCTAGCAGAGCCGAGTTTGTACTTTGCCACTACACTTTCGTCACCCCCGTGGCTTTCGTGCGTACTTTGAAATACACAACAACAGTAGAAATACCCCTTCCTACACTGTAAGTGGTTAAAGTGAGACAGGATGGAACAAGGAGGCACTTAGATCGAAGAATTTTCTACTTGGTGCCGGGAAAGGGAAAGGTGTGGGTGAATCGGCCGAGCGAATTTGCTGGCTGTAAAAACCAATCGGTAAGTCAGCTGCTGTTCCCTGTGCCGCGGCTTCTTGACAGCTCCGAGTGTGCAGACCCCTCGGACTGCGGAACTTGGGGAGGTGAGTCCAGAACCGAGAGCGAGGATGCCCCTTCAGAATGCAACCCGGTAATGCAGAGCGGCTGCCCCCTGCTCGGCTGGAGCTTCGCAGCCCCGCAGTCTGCCTTCAGAATCTCCACTCTACGGGCAGTGTGAGTTCGGTCCTGCTCCCGTCCTCCCATCCCATTTTTGCATGGGAATCCTTCTTTGATTTCACACCTGCTTTAAAAAAAATGGGGAGAGAGAACTAAATTAATTTGTTGAAACATACGTCTAAATGTTGAACCTATTGAAACGAAAGCTAATGGTTATTATTTACCAAAAATATTTAGCCAAGGAAAAAGAGCAGTAAGTGTTCTAGGCAAAGGAAACACATTCAGAAAGGTTGGGAGTGGGGAAAGAGGTTTGGTATGAAAAGGAGTTCAGTATGGCTGGAAAATAAAGTTTGCAAATTTGTGCCTTGGGGAGGAGAGGTGCAGGTGCTGAAAAACAAAAAACCTGGAGATTTAAGCAGAGGCGTTGTAAATTGGGTTACGGAGTTTCAGTTTTATCCTGAGACCAATGGAATGTTCTAAAAGTTTTTAAGCAGATGAATAACATGATCAGGTACCTACTTTGGAAAGATTACTATGGGTTCACTGTCCTATTCTGTTCTGACTCAGAACAGTGTAAGAACTGCTTTGATGAGGAAAAAGCCGAGACATTGAATCTAGGAAGGAGGCTGATAAATAAACCTTTATTTGATGTTGATTCTTACTCTTTTTTACTAGATTTTCTTCTTTCTGAACAGCATCCTTGTGGAATATTTTGTCTGAACAGCATGTCTTGTGGGATATTTTGTACTCTCTATTTTCTGTGTATCTTTTTCCCATGTGGAAATCATTCCAACATCCATCTCCCTTCCCTCTACCCCCAGTCTGATGTAATACAACATAAGACCTCCAAGATCACTTGTTGGTCCCTGATCTGTTACTTTGACTTTGTAGTGACTAACTGTTTCACAAATTCTATTATCTGCCCGCCCATGCATCTCTTTCTAAGAATCCTCTCCGCTCTTTTCTCCATGTTCTTTTCCTGTTCTTGAGACCCCTACCTAGGGATGCAAAGTACTCTATGGGCACATTTTTTCTTAAGTGAACCTTAAACTTTTCATTTTAAAAAGAAGCACTTTATTTTCCTCATGAAGATGAAAATGCAGGGATAAAAGTAGGAAAACTAGAATAATTGATTCAGAGTCACTCAAATAAAATCTGTGAATGGCAGAACATTGTCATAGGTACCTCATGTTTTTGATGGACTTACACCCTGCTGCTTATTGTTTTGTTAGTTCTGTAGAGATCCTGCCAAAGAAGATGAAGAAAAACAGAGAAAGATTCTGCAACAGAGAAAGGGAATTTGTGTATAAATTCAAAATAGGAAGTCAGTGCTTAGAATTGAGGGTGCCCCTCAAATTTCCTGTTGAAGAGAATGCCAGTGATTTACATGGACGTCTGATGCTGCTGCACAGTTTACCATGCTTTATAGAAAAAGGTGAGAACTGGTCTTTTTAATACCACTTCATTATTTTCCTAGAGTCTCTGTCATTAAAAGTTTCATGTTAGAAAGCATAAACCTGAGAAGCATTGGAAAGAGCCATAAATGCAAAGTGTTTAACTTCTTTTAAGAACAAAAGTGTTCCCCAGACCTTTGTTTTATTTAGTGCTTTTTCCTATACCATTGTAGTTGTTTATAAGGCAAGTTAGTATAAAAATTAAGTTATATAATGAAAAATTAGTTACAAAGTCTGGAGTAAAACTTTTAACTTCTTAATTTAGTTGGGTGGATTCATAAGGCATTTCAGCTATCACTTATTATATTATAGAATTATACTGCTAAGTGCATTGCCCCTTTAATTATCTGGTTCTCAATTCCTGAGATGTCATGAAAGAGAAAGAATATAAATCTTTGAATAATTTTTGCTTACCTAAATTACTTCTATAATCTCATCTGTATTAAACATTTTTTAAAGTCTATATTCCATCTCACAGATAAGAAAAAAAAATTTTAAACTGAGAATATGTTGGATTGTAGACAGAACTCAAGGAACCCTAGAAACTTTCTAGCACAGTATCATTAAACAAATAAGGATATCTGTACATAAAGAGGTTAAATTACTTGCCTACAGCATTGGTTCTCCATATTTGTTCCCTGATCAGAAGCAAAAGCATCACCTGGAAACTTGTTAGAATTGCTCATGCTGAGCCCCATGCTGTTCTTGCTGAATCAGAAACTCTGGGGGCAGCACTCAGTAAGCTAGTTCAGTAAGCCCTCTACGGAATTCTGCTGCATGCCAAAGACTGGGAACCACTGGTCTAATGTAACATGTGGACAGAGCCAACACAGGAACACAAGTACCCTGACTTCTATCTCAGTGCCCTTTCCATTTTATCAGTCTCTAAGTATTGTCTTTAAAAGTGGAATTATAGCCCTGGTTGGTGTAGCTCAGTGGATTGAGCGTGGGCTGGGAACCAAAGGTCCGGGTTCGATTCCCAGTCAGGGCACATGCCTGGGTTGCAGGCCAGGTCCCCAATGAGGGCCATGTGAGAGGCAACCATACATTGTTCTTTCTCCCTCCCTTCTCCTCTCTCTAAAAATAAATAAATACAATCTTAAAAAGAAAACATTTAAAAGTGGAATTATAGAGAATCAGAATTAAATCAGTTTTAATATGCTAATTCAGTTTCTTCAAAATCAAAGAGTATAGCAGTACATGTATAGGAAATGATTTCATTTAAATACAGTAACCTTCAAACCCTCAAAATCTGTGGAAGGGTTCTATATGTGATTTTACCTACTCAGTTTCAAACCGAAGCATCAGGCTTAAGAAATTAATAAATTATATCAAAGTTATACATAAGAGTTAAGAATTTTGACTATTCTCCAAGCTCTAACTGTAGTAGTAAAGAAAAATGGTTGTGAGTTAGTTAAATGATCCCCTAGACTTTTTTTATTTAGATATTTTATTAAGGGGATAAGCTTGATGTAATAAAATTTCACATTGGAATGCTTAACCAGGTAAAATATTCCCTGTTTATGTCTGATTTTGCTGATGATGGCATTTCTTGACCCTGTTACAGACTTAAAAGAAGCTCTGGGCCAGTTTATAGAAGAAGAATCCCTCCAAGACTATGATAGAGAGGCTGAAGCGTCTCTGGAAGCCGTGACATCAGGTGAAGTAGATTTACATCAGTTGGCAAGTACGTGGGCCAAAGCTTATGCTGAGGTAAGAAAATAGATCAGCTTGTAAATTTCAAGAATGTTTTGAACTTCGATTAGGATTTTTAAATTGCTAAGATAATACTGAAACAGTTGATGAATCCTTTTTTCCCTAATTACAAAAATTTATTCCATAACATAACATATATAACATATATAAATTCCATATGTATTGATGCTTGAATACTTCCTTTCTAAATCAGGGTGAGTACCTAAGACTCAGTACTGTATGTAATGCCTTTATAAAACAAGAGGCTACTTTTGTATCTCTAACCAGCATAGGGTTGCCAGATTTAACAGGACACCAGTTAAATTAGAATTTCAGGTAGACAACAAATAATTTTTTAGTAAAAGTATATTCTGCATATTCTACGGAACATATTTATAGTAAAAATTTATTCATTTTTTATCTGCAATTCTAATTTAAGTTGGTTATCTGTGTTTTGTCCAGCAACCCTACACTAGCAGTAGTAGCTTAATTTAATCTGGTTTACTTTGTCCTCTCACTTCCCTTTACTGTTGTTAGATAGTTACGTAACGTCACCATTTTTCTATTAAAATATTATACCTTATTTCATAAAGTCTAAGATGCCACTGATCATAGCACACCACCATTATTTTTACTACTAAGAACACCTCTACCTTTAAACTATGATAGAATGCCAAGATACTATCAAATACAAGATATATTCTGAGTTTTTGAGAGTTAGCACATGAACAAATATGTATCTTAGAATTGATGAAATATAGTACGTTGAGAACCTATTATACGTCTACGGCCATACCACCCTGAACACGCCCGATCTCGTCTGATCTCGGAAGCTAAGCAGAGTCGGGCCTGGTTAGTACTTGGATGGGAGAACCTATTATATGCCTGGTACTGTGTTAAGTGTTGGGTATAAAATAGTGAGCAAGGCAAACACAAAATGAAATTTATATTTTAGTTAGAGAGGCAGATATAGCACTATGCAAATAAACAAATAAATTTAATATTTGCAAGCTATATAATGAGTGAATTACATTCCACTTTAAGCAGCTCAGTCTGTAAGAATAAAAAAGAAACCAGTTTTATGGCGTCACATTTGTCATTCCAAGCAGTTTGGTCTGTGCCAGAAAGGTCCCCTAGTTTATACAAAAGATAACACTACTTATACATATTGTTTTAAATTCTAAAACATAATTATTTTATTTTAAAAAGATATGTCTGTGATAATTACAATTCAAAGAAACCTGATCTTTCTGCTGATAAAAGAAAGCTATAAGATGAATTAAAAGAGTAATTTCACTGAATTTATTCAACCAATATTTTTTGTACCTCTGAAATGGATAGGGTATGTTGCTGAGGCTGAATCTTTTTCCCCCGGAAGCATACAGTCTAGTAGGAAGACAAGGAAATCCACAGGCTGCTGCAGCACTGTGCCGTGGGTGTTAGGATCAGGGTAAAACACTGTGGGATCATTTAGAGAAGTTGGGGGAGGAAGGAGTGGTCAGGAAAGAGTTCTTGAAGAAAGCAGTTTCTCCTCTAGGGTTGCTTGTTTTAATGTAAATCTGGAAGCAGAACCTCTCCCATCCCTGATTTTATGTAACCAAAGAGAGAACTTCCTGAATACTAGGCCAGTAAATGCTTCCTTGTTTTTTTAATTATAAATATTACCATATATACTAAATTTGTGGTTTTACTTACTTTTGTGCTTTAGCCATTCTAAAAATAGGAATTTGACTATTTTTCAAATTAATGACCCTAACAATAGTACCAACAGTAGTAACATCAGTGTAACAAAATAATAACAGTTTATACTTACTAATGGAATCACAAGAGGACAGATTTGCCATGAATTAAAAATCACCGGCATCAATTGAGCAAGCACTCTACTCTACCCTATGCACATTTAGTAAGTACGTAGCACTTGTTGTAGAGTTCAGATTTATAGCAATGCCAGGATTACAACTATAGTAGCTTGTTCATCTTTAAAGAATTAAGGAGAAAGAGGGCAAAGGAGTGATTTTTAACAGTAAAAAAGGAAATATTGACAGGAAAGTAAATGACAAGAACCAAGTATTGCTATACCCACTGGACATGTTTGAGTTCTCACTGGCTGTGAAAATTATAATATAAAAGCCAAGCAGCTCAATACAAATGTAAGAAATATGGGAATTGGTGACCAAAAGGAAGGAGTTAAAAAAGAAAAGGGAACTCTGTAGTAGAAAGCAAAAGGGCCTGCAATGATTAGAAGCTGCAGAATTGTGGAGATGCAAAGAATCAAAGTATAACTAGCAGCAGACTCTGATAGCAGAAGCAGAGTGGAGCAGTGGATGAGACAGCAGAGTGCTAAAGCATCCCTGCAACATACAGGTAAGCAGTATTTCAGTAACCTGGAGACGAACAAGGAGCGTTAATAAAGAGGTGAAATATCAGAATGTTTATAGTAATACCTATACTAGGGTTATAAGGGAATGAGCTCCACTTTGTATAAATGGATTTGCTAGCTATTTCAGATGTAACACACTTAAATCATGAAACTTTTATTTTAACCACCTTTTGATGAAGATCTTTTGAAAATATAGTACACATTTCCTTGTTTTCTTAAGCATGGTATATCAAATTCAGTTCTAACTTCCTGTTGACCCTGGGTCATCATCATAAATACAAATGATTGCACTTTTATACGGTGATACGGTGAGGCGCTGCCACAGAGGGAGGCCTGTCTGCCCCGTCACTGCAGGGAGGTGCTGAATGTGCTGCTGTCATATGAGGGTTTGTCATTAAACAGGACCGGTGACCCTCATACCCAGGTCTGGGCTTTCCTGGATGTGCTTTATGGCATAAGGAAGTTTGTTTTTGTTTTTGTTTTTTAAGTAAAGATTTTATTTATTTTTAGAGAGGGCAAGGGAGGGAGAAAGAGAAGGAGAGAAACATCAATGTGTTGTTGCCTCTCGCGCATCCCCCAATGGGGGCCTGGCCCGCAACCCAGGCACGCGGCCCGGACTGGGAATGGAACCGGCGACACCTCGGTTTGCAGGCGGCACTCAATCCACTGAGCCATACCAGCCAGGGCGGTATAAGGAGGTTTTGATGGTTTACTAGAATGTATGTGACTGTTAATTCCTACCTTGTAGAGTAATGCTATTTTCTTATGCATTTCCTTTTCTTGCCTACTGTCAGAGGATCTATTACGTGCCTTTTTCTGCTTCTAGTCCCTAAAAATCTAATTATACTGTTTCTTCTAATCACTCCTATGTCATTTGTTATTACATTAGATTTCTTCTTTTTTAAATAATGAGAAATAAACTCCGATAGGCAAGGAAAGGCAAACAGAGGAATCATTGAGAAAATTGTGAAGTTTGCTGTTTGTTTTTGGTGGTGCCCTGTCTTCCATTTCAGTACTTAGTCTTCTTTGCGTTCATTGATTCAGCAAATGGGTATTGACCATAGTTACATATCGAATATTGTATTAGGCATTTGAGGTCTAATAAAAACCAAATAGACACAGCTCTCACCCTGACAGAGTTTGCAGTCTAACAGGGAGACATTATTCAGATTCAGTTCAGTGCAGTGTGGTAAGTGCTGTGAGGGGGACTGCAGGGCGCTGTGAGGGCGCAACACTGGTACACGGATGCTAGCCTGCAGAACCGTGGGGAAGCTGCCCAGAGGACAGAGAAATCTAGTTGAGACCTGAAAGATGGTTGGGAATAGGTGGGTGAAAGGTGTGTGGTGGGGGAGTGGAGAGAGAATGTCCTAGGCAGAGGGTGTAACATATGTAAGGCCTGGAGGTGAGAGAGCCTGTGGCAGGTTAGAAAAATGGAAAGAAGTTCAGAATGGCTAGAAAAGAGTCTTGCAAGCCATCTTAAATTTTGTCTTTATGCTGAAGGTAATAAGCAGCTTTGAAGGAGTTTAGCAGAGGAGTGAGAAGGTCATGTTTACATTTTGGAAGAATCAGTTTAGTGTATTAGCGTGAAGAATATCTTGGAAGGGATAAATTTGGAGTAAGTTAGGAGACTTACAGTTTTAGGGAAGAAATGATGAACTCTTAGTCTAGATAGTAGTAGTGGGGATAAAAAGATAATAAATGTTTTTTTATTCATATATTTACTTATTCAGCAAATACTGTATGTGGGTCCTGTGCTATGCGTTAGGGGTATATCAACAGAACAAATTTGGTTCTTATTCTTATCTACTGATAGTGCAGGAGAACGTTATTACACAAGTGCATGACTAGTGGATAATTGTAAACATGTTATAAAGAAATAAATATGGTGGCAACAGAGAGAACTGGGAAGTGAGAGGCTAATTGATACGGGTTTAGCGAACTCTTCTCTAAGGATGTAACATTTAAGTTGAAACTTAAATGATAAAAGATCACTTGGCCCAGATTTCTGTTTTGGACTACTGGGTAGATGGTGGAATGGGGTCTCTGCTCATTTGAGGAGAAGCAAGTTTTGGCATAAAAGTGATGGCTTCAGTTTTACACCTATTGAATGTGAACTGCCTATAAGACATCTAAGTAAAGCTGTCACATAAGGTCTTAACTATATAGATCTGGCACTCAGGAAAGATAATCGGACTGGAGACATGGGTGTGGAAGTCATTCATATACAGATGAATTTTGAAGTCATAGAATGAACGAAATTGTGCAGGGTATTTATGTGAAATGGGAAGATTAGATGCCTAGAAAGAATCCTGATAAAACCCTGTATTATAATTGTGTATTGACTTATTTGTATCCTCTACTTGTGGATATCTACCTGGAATTGTCTGCTTTATTGTCTGTTATAGCTCTGGTAGCTAGCACAGAGCCTGCAAATAGTAGGGCTTTGGTATGTGCTAGATAGATGGGATAGATGGGTAGCAAAAAAAAAAAAAAAGAATGAATGAATATACAAATGAATGAACAGACACTAGCATTTCAGGGATAAACAGAGGAAGAAGAACCTGCAAAGGAAAGAGAGGAACTGGCCAAAGATGTAGAGAGAAGGCAAAAGATTATAGTTAAATGGAAGTTAAGAAAAAGGCACCAAGAAAGGGGGAATAGTCAACAGTTTCAAATGCTGCAGAAAAGACCAAGCAAGGAAAAGACTCAGTAATATTATCTATGGGATTTACCAAGTTATCTTATCTGCAGAAAGATCAGTTTCAGTGGATTGGTGGGGGCAGAAATTAGATTTCAGTGACTTTAAGCATGTATGGGAGTATGGACATAGAATGAGTATAGATAACTCAAGGGCTATATAGAGAAGAAGGATGAGGCACTTTCAAAATGGGAACACAAGGTCAGAGGTTTGTTTTTTTAAGATGGTAGAGATGAAGACTAGACGGGACAGAATCCAGAACTCAAGTAGAGAATTAGTCTTTACTGGGAGGAAGGACACTTCTTTCGCTATAGTAGAAAGGGTGGAATAAGGTAAGAAAGTGTTGCTACTTTGATAGCAGAAGTTGAGGATATTTTCTTCTAACTGCTTCTACTTTATGGAGAACTAATAAAGACAGGCGATGTTTGGGATGAGGCGGGGGCCTAATGAGATAGCTGGGTGTTTGAGAAGAGAACTGACCGGAGGAAGGTAGTAGATTGCGAGGCATCAGCAAAGGGAAGGGTTAGGGTCACACCAATCTGCCACCATAAACTTTAGAGTTTTTGTAATTTTTCTGCTGCAGCTCTCTACAGCCTGGCTGTAAGATTTAGAGTTTTATTAGGTGAGCAAGAGAAAGAGTATCAATCAGGGAAGTTGAAGATTTTACAGGACAGTGGTTGAATGCTGGACCATGGAATGTAAACTGCAAAGGGAAGAAAGTGAAGTTAGGTGGAAGCTAGTGACTGATAAAAAAAGAAAAGGAGGGAAAGTAGAAGGGCCTGTGGAGTAGCGGTCCTGATGAGCATGAAGAACCAGTAGCCTGGGAGTAATTGAGTGAGGTCTTGGTTGGAGGTTTTACTCAGAGACTGAATGTTTGAATTTTCGAGGTCGAGTTGTTCTTAGTCATGACATAGAATGGGTGGAAGACTTATTAAAGATAAGGAGCTCAGAGAAGAAAGAAGGCAAGGCATGGGACGGGTTATCCATGAGACATCCGAGTGATCAGGGCTGGCGACGGGATGTGGGTCAGAGAAGTGTGTGAATGAGGGTGAGGGACAAGTAGGTCGTTAGGTAGCTGTGGCTGCTAAAGATCAGGGATGCCTAATGGTTTGAGCCTGAAGGAAGCTGAGCTTTATGGCAGAATGTGGAGGTAGAGAAATAATAGCCTGGACATGGAATACTTTCCTCTCGGCAGGCCTTCACTCGGGACCCCATTCCTCTCAGCTTTCACAGTCCCCTTTCTAATATCTTCTCTCCTGGGGCAATGGAAGGGTTAGGTCAAGGGAAAACTATTTAAATAGTGCTTCTCATGTACGCAGTTTCTACCTATTTTAAAGCTTGCTATAGGCTGAGTTTTCAATTGCTGCTGCAAATTGTTAGTTAGCTGGTATGGCTAGTGGGGTACTACATGTCTGGTGTTATGTACGCCAGGCAGATCCCTACGACCTTGCACTCGCTCCTTTCTGCAAAATTTCAGCCTGAACATGACATGAATTTTGAACCAGGTTTAAGTCACATGGGCTGGCTATAATTCCTAGAGCAGTGCCAGGCTGAAAGATATGGAGCAGCTATCAGAATGTGGTTTCCGGTTTTCGGAGGCATAGAGTAGTTGGCATCCATGGTCTAGATTGAGCATGTCATCTTAAACCCTTCCCTCCTACTCTGCCAAACTGATTGAAGTATAAATGAAAGGAAGTCAGGGGGAAAAGTTCACCTACTGATTGACCAATTTCAAAATACCTATTGCTGTGGTTTATCCATTTGTTTTCTTTTGAAAGTAAATTATTGCTGCGGTTAGGTTATAGATCAGGGGTATCGGTCCATGGCCTCTTAGAAACTGGGACACACAGCAGTGGGTGAGTGGCGGGTAAGTGAGTGAACTGGTCCCTGGTGGCAAAAAGCTTGGGGACTGCTGTTAGAGATTACAACGTTTAATTTTTTCTTTGGTAAGAAAAGGGAAGCATTCAGATTTTTCTTTCTTTTTTTTTTTTTTTTTTACAATTATGTGTGTACAAAGGTCAATAATGGAAGACATTGAAATCTTTTTGTTATTTCCACTTTTGCCATTAAGTTGTATGATCCTTGACCAGGGACTTCTCAGCATATGGGTTTCCTCACTGTAAAGCACTGTGTCTGTCTGATGTGTCGATACATGAATGTCTGTGGGGCAGGCTTCTGTGCCTGCCTGAGTGGATTTCTGTGTTGTGCTGAGGGTCTTCTATTTTGCCTCTCTCCGTGTTTCTGTTTTTGTTGTTTATCAGTGTTTGCCCAGTTGCTTTACCATTTGATAGCTGCTATTTTCAAGTACCTACAAGCATGCTTACATTTTGAGAAGAAAGCAGAATACTAGAAAGGGTCAAAATAAGAAAATCACATATACTTGTCTCGATATAAAAGTCTGTGAATGAATTGGGTTTTCAAAGTCATTGCATCACCACACTTTGGACCACATAGGTAACCTCATTTTCTAAATGGATAGCCTACAGGACATTTTTAGCAATATATTTCTTTTTTTTTTTTTTTTAAGATTTTATTTATTTATTTTTAGACAGAAGGGAAGGAAGAGAGGGAGAGAAACATCCATGTGTGGTTGCCCTTCATGTGGCCCCCACCAGGGACCTGGCCTGCAACCCAGGCATGTGCCCTGACTGGAAATCGAACCGCGACCCTTTAGTTCACAGCCCGCGCTCAATCCACCAAGCTACGCCAGCCAGGGCAAAGCAATATATTTCTTAATAATGAAAAGTTTTTTTCTGATTATGTAGTTAATACATGCAAATTATTCTATTATTTAATACCTTATAATACAAAGAAAGCGAAGGACGTCAGCAGTCCCACTGTCCTGAAATAGCCATCATTAGCGTTTTGTTCATCTTCCCTGTGTATATGTATGTGCTATTTTACAGAAATTGGATAGCATACTTATTACAGCGTGCTTAGCCCCACCATTGACACCTTCTGTCTCTCCCTCCACGTTAGCCCCTCCCCACCTCCGCCTCCAGATAACCCATATTAACAACTTGGTTTACATCTTTTTATTCTTTTATGTGTACTAAGATAATCCCAGATAACCAATATATACACATATATAAATAGAGGGTCTTTCTGTCCTTGTCTGAGGTACAAAAATAAAATCATAATCTACTTTTCAGTAGTGTGTTAAATAAAAATCCTACATCATAACTTTAAAATGCCTGCGTATCGTTTGCAGACCACGTTGGAGCACGCCAGGCCTGAGGAGCCGAGCTGGGATGAAGACTTTGCAGACGTGTACCATGACCTCATCCATTCTCCTGCCTCTGAGACGCTCCTAAATTTGGAACATAATTACTTTGTTAGTATCTCAGAACTGATTGGTGAAAGGGATGTGGAGCTGAAAAAATTACGAGAGAGGTATTTCAAATTTCTTGCATTATCATAATAAATATGACATTGTCAAATAGGTGGCCTGCAAAACTTGTTTTTATTTTGTTATGAATAAAATAGAAAAAATTCTTAATATTAGAAATTAATTTTTTTGTGTTTAAATCTGTCATTTCAACTGGGAAATCTTAATAGGTTTTAAAACTTCTCAAATGATTTACCTAAGTAAATTATGGCACTTTACATATTCTTATTTTTTGTAAAAATACCTTACTTCTGTTGAAGATTTGCTTTGGTTCGGGCGCTATACAAAGTACTTTGAATGCTGTCTTAGTTCAGGCTGCTACAGCAGAATACCACAGACTGGGTAGCATAAACAACAGAAATTTACTTCTCTCTCCTGACTTGTAGACACTGTACCTTCCTGATGTGAGCTCACATGGCCTTTCCTCAGTGTGTGTTCCTAGTATGTCTCTTCTAGAAAGAGAGCTTTAGCATCTCTTCCTCTAGGCACTAGTTCCATTACAAGGACTTCAACTTTCTAAACCTAATTACCTCCCAAAAGCCCTAACTTCAAATACCATCACATTAGGGTCTTAGGGTTTCAACATGAATTTGGAGAGGATGCGAACATGCAGTTCATAACAGATGCCCTACTTCATTTGATCCTTACCACAACCCTACTGTTATACCCATTGTGCAGATGAGGAAACTGAGGCTTAGGTATGTCTGAGGACTTGCTAGAATTTGAAGCCAGGAAGCTTCTGACTGTAAACCCTTTAAGGACTATACCATACTGCCTCCCTGTTCAGAACCTATTTAAAACCTTGCTGTGACTAAGTCCGTAGTCTCTTTCAGTTCATTTTGGAAGCTTATTTACATTGTGGAAAAAAAAAACCACATATTGAAAGAAGTTTTAATTAGATTTGAATTTATTTTGTATGGATCACCCAATACAGTATGCAAACAGTTTTTATGGTCCATTTTTTTTCTTCAGAGTAAGTTAAAAAATTGCTAACATTACTTAAGTTAAAGCATGACTTTCCAGACTGCTTCCTGGTAATTCCATAATTGTAGTAATAAATCAGGACAAACAACTTCTAGATAATCCATTTTGATCTAGCTGATTCTAATAACATTTATTGCCTTAAAAAACATTTACTTAAGACTTTAGGTATATGTAGCATTAAGATAATTTTTTAGTGTGGCTGATATAAAATTTCTTTGATTGTGAAATTATATTAGGAACAAATTACATATGAAATCAATCCCAAATAAGTACATTTAAAATGATATACTGGTTTGCTTCTGTCCCTCACTAGCTTCGCATTAAAAAACTTTGGGGGTGGTGGGGAAGGGTCGGGGGGAAAGGCAGAAAACTGTACTTGAACAACAGTAAAAAAGTAAAATTAAAAAAAAAACTTTGGGGCTAGAAAAATGAGAATAATGTGTTATTTTGAGGGTTGTCCTAGTTAACAAAACTTAAAAACAAAAGTCATAAGCAAATGGATACAAGCACTTTTCTTGTGGGCTACTATCTTATGTAGCAGATCAGCATTCTTCTTATATTGCATAGATTTGTAAACTTCCATAATAATTCCATTCCTCTGCACCTTTGATTCTCATATCCAATAAAATATTAGAACTGTCTCTGTGTCCAAAAAGAGCATGATGTTTTCTGACATTTGTCACTCTATGGATTTGGGTTTGCTGATTAGCTCTTTTGAGGCAGCTAATTTTTCTGGATGGGATACTCATGGGTAGTTGCCAATGGGTAAAGAGTTGAAGCCGTGTCTATGGGGGAGACAAAAATTTGATTTTTTCTAGTTCTTTATTATGTAGCCAATAAAATTGTGAATATATAAGTAAAGTTTAGATTTTTAAGGATATATAAAAATAGAATGACTTCATACTAATTAATTACCTTCACTTGAACTTCTTTCATTTGATTTTCTCCTGCCAGGGCTTCAAATAATATAACGCATTCTGAATCTGTTCTTGGATATCAGGTTTTCTGGGACTACAGTCATTCTGCCTATTTAGGTGTATTTAAAAACATCCCAACTTGGCCATCTATAGTTCATATCAACAGCCTTTACTAGTCCTTTTATTCAGCTGATGAACTGCTCTAAATTGTGGCCCACTTTGCTGCCTACTCACTACACCTCCCATAAAATTACATATGTGGTCATCAGTATTCTGTGACTGCTTACCTCTTGAGAAACCCAATTAACTTACTGATTTTCTGCATTTACTGGAAATTTACACATTTTTTTTTCTATAATGGTTTAGTTTTTAGTAAGGGTTTGTTTTGATTTCTGTTATTTTTGAAACATCCTTGGCCAAACTTCTTGATGGGGCTTTGCTTTTTTTCTTTCTAAAATGTAAACAATATTTTAAAACATTTGTTTTAAAAATAGTTTTGTAGTTTATCTTTCACATATCCACACTGTTTTCTTGAAAAGGAAAAATAAGCTATATTCCTCTTAAAGTACATAGTACTTATTGCAAAGGTGAACAGTATATTTAAGGTAAGTTGGAATTCACTGGTATCTGTGGAATTTCACCCAAAATTTTGGCACTTAATTCATTTATCCAATTCATGAGCAAAAGTGACACATTTTCCTATTTCTCCTTGTATTTTAATTTCATTTTACATCTTTAAAAGACAGTTTCTAAACACAGCATCAATACAGTTATAATGATCTTTTTTCCAAAGTGCATTCAAGATAATATATAGGTTGTCAGAATTATCATGCCTGACATACTGAGCCACTGCATAGTAGTTCATCTGAAATAGAGTCACATTCCTTTGGTCTTAATCATAGAAAATACATACTGTGTTATTAATACAGGGTGGGACAAAAGTAGATTTACAGTTGTGAGTAGGCAAAACAGTTTATTCTTGTATTATTTATTAATTATTGTATTTGCCATACGAACAACTATAACCCTGCTTTTGGCCCCCTCCCTGTATACCATTAGCCTCTTGTGTTTCTAACGTACATTTAGGATAAAATAAATGTTCATGAAATTTTATTTGTTGAGTTCTTATTTATTAGTCTTTCTTTTTCCTCACTGGAGTTAGCTGCTTTTAGCAAACCAGATTCAAGTTATTTTTTATAACTTGAAAATGGCAGTGATACTTTTTATCCACTAGAGGGAACATGTGTAATGTAAAATATTAATATATTCATATGGAAGTTTGTTTTTATAAATATTTAGCAGTTATTTCTGTTTTAAATAAAAATCTTACTTGCCAGCATAATCGCCTGACCTCTAGTAGTTAGTAAAACAATATAGTCCCCACTCCATTAGAACTGTGTGGGGACGACATGGCATTGAATGTTTAATAGTAGAAGGTATATATAGGTGTAAACATATGAGTGAGTTTCATTTATCATATGCATATACTTAATCAGTTGTTATAAAGAAGTATAAACTTTTTTCTAAGAGCAGCTTACTTAACTAGAATGATGTAAAATTCTTTAGTTGGTGTCTGTTTCACTCTTTCCACATTTGAAATATGTTTTAGAACAAACTTTTTAACACATTTATATTAGAAGATAATTTTTTAATTAGAAGATTTTAATGAACTTATTTATTAAAATGCAGCATTACAGAATAGGCAAGAAACTGTAGGTGTGCGGCTCACTAAACTTTCACAAAGCAGTTACACCCGTGTAATCATCACCCGACTCAAGAAATAAGATGTCTCCAGCACTGCAGAGGCCTATCTGATCACCGTAACCATTAGATGAACTTATAATACCATTGATTAGCTTTGCCTGCAGGGAAAACCATTTTTAATTTCTGTGCATTATTTATTTGGATAAATGAAGAAGATAAGACTAAAACATATCTTCAGAAGTATTTTATATTCTTCTGTAAAGAGAACTTGTAATTTAATATCAGTTTCAATTCTTAGAACCTAAGTGGCAGCTTCTGGTTATAATATAAACTAACTTCCAAAGGTCAACATTACTTTAACTCGTGTACAAATAAATAGAAAATGCATTTAAGCTGGAATTGCAGAGTATCTTTTTGAGGAAATGTGCAGATGAAAAAAAGTCTGGAATTTTAAATATTAGCCATAGAAATTGAAAGATGACCTAGATTTTGACTGCTTTCCTTTATGCATTAAATTTGGATTAAAATTTAGCTGCACAAATGATGCTGTTGTTAGTATGTGAAATTATCATCATTTCCACACCCACACTTCTAATGTTTCAAAATGCTTTCCAGGTACTATAGTTGCCATTCTTGGACAGATTCCTATAAAATAAAAATTTTATTTTCACTTTGCAGAGATTGTCCAGTGAATCTGGAATGTTCATATACCTTCAGATTCTGATGAATATATCTGATCTTATTTATGTTTTAGACAAGGTATTGAAATGGAAAAAGTGATGCAGGAATTGGGAAAATCACTGACAGATCAAGATGTAAATTCACTGGCTGCTCAGCATTTTGAATCCCAGCAAGTAAGTGAAGTATAATGACTTTTAGATATGCAGTTATTCTTTTTTACTTACTTATTTTTGTAAAAAAAATTATTTAGTCAATATACTCTTTTTAGGATTTAGAAAATAAATGGTCAAATGAATTAAAACAATCAACTGCCATCCAAAAACAAGAGTATCAGGAATGGGTGATAAAACTTCATCAAGACCTAAAAAATCCAAACAACAGCTCTCTCAGGTATTAATCATGTTTTATTCTTATTAGATGGAAGTCTATTGTTAGTAATAATTTGTGTTTATTGTAAAATTGAACCTATTTAGTTGTAGATATTTTTAAGTTACCAATGAAAATTTAAGATGATTTTATACTTTAAAGATATATTTCACAGATTTTATGTGGATTGAGAGGGGGATTAATTGAATGGTTTAAAATAGGGATTTCTCCCCTAGGACTTAGCCTTGTAAGTCTCTTAGATGTGTATACCTAAATATCCCACGTACTATCTCTTGTTTCTTTAAATTGGTTTCTTTTAGTTTAGTAAACATCAGTTGAATACATCTTAAATGCTAAGCATTCTCTAAGCAGAAAATAAAAACAGTAACTGCCCATATGGAGCTTATATTCTAGAGAGACTGGTCTGTAGATAAAACAATACCGTATAGAGCAATAATTGCAGTAGTAGAAGCATGTACAAAGGGCACAATAATAGTATACAGGACTTTTCGTAATTCATCATTTGTATGGTACCTTATGGCCTAAGTACATTGTGTTTCGTATATAACCCTAGACCCTGACAGCGCCTGTGTTATTTCCTGGCCATACGTTCGTACATCTGAGAATGTGTTCTTCCATGTCCTAAAGTACGTTCAATTGGAAATATACTTAGTACGGTATAGTAATGCTATTTCTAGCATTAGTTGATGTCTAGCATTTAGAAATAGCATTTTACTTGTATAAGGTCAGTTTCCCCCATTGGTCTGACCTTGAAGACAAAAACCATGTTTGTTTTTTCTGCTGTATTCCAGATCCTTGTCAAGTGTCTAGCTCTTGGCACTGGTACATGAGACATACTCAATAAATATTTATGGGCTGGGGACAAACAGGCAGACATACAGGCAAACTATTTACCTGATATTTATATCTCCTCTTATCTAAGTATCAAAATCTTTCGTTTGCCTTATTGTTTTCCCCAAGACAACAGCTTAGAAATATTTAAACAATTGTTATGATGAGAAATGGGATAATATTCTTGACACTAAAATATTTGACTATACTCGTTTCAAATGAAAATAGTGATGAATACAATAAAAAGGGAAAGGCAGGGGGGAAGCTGGACTGGGAACATCTATACACCATAATATTACAATGATGTTTCTCAGACTGCTAGTTGCACTCTGCTAGCAACCATTCTAGATTCTTTACTTTCCAATCAGACTTTTAAAATAACAATAAAATGAAATCGAATGGAACAGAGTACAGAAGAATAGGGGAAAAAATATCAACATGCACCATGCATGAAACTTTCTATAAATGAATGTACGTATTGAGCTGAAATGTAAAATATGTACCGTATATTATCAGAAATGTGGAATGTCACTAAATTAGTTAAGTAAGCTATGAAAACTCCATTCTGCAGAAATTGTCTCTCACTTTGCTGCTGTAGTTGCAGAAAGTCAGTGTATAGGCTCGATTCTGTCGTGTAAGTATTGGCCCCTGGCTGCGGCTCCTTTTAGAAACCAAACATTCCCAGGAAAGGGTGTTTTTACCATGACTTTGTTAGTTTGCTTTCCTGCTTGACAGAGGTTTTCTGGGGCAACAGAAATATGTTTTCAACAGAACTATGTACAGGGGGCAAAAGTAGGTTTATAGTTGAGTACACAAAACACAGTTTATTTGTGCATCATTATTTATTAATTATTGTATTACTTTTCATACAAAAAACTGTAAACCAACTTTAACCCCACCCTGTATAGACTCCTATATGAGCTTGATTAAAAAATGTATTTTATTTGTATTCATTTATTTTTACTTTTTTCCATTTTTATTAAATTTATTGGGGTGACACTGGTTAACAAAATTATATGGGTTTCAGGTGCACAATTCTATAATTCATTATCTGTCTGTTGTAGTGTGTGTTCACCACCCGCAGTCAAGGCTCCTCCATCATCATTTAACCCCCTATACTCTCCTACAGTCCCTTCACACCCCCCCCAGCAGTCACCAACCACCACTGTTGTCCCTTTCTTGTGCTTTTTCTCTTTCTTCTTTTCTGCTTAACCCCTCTACCGCCCCCTACCCACCCCCCAGGCCCATCTCAGCAGCCGGCAGCCTGTTCTCTATGAGTCTGTCACTCTTTTGCTTGTTAGCTCATTTTGTTCATTAGATTTCATGTTAGAGTGAAATCATGGCACTTGTCTTTCTCTGACTGGCTTGTTCACTCACGTAATACTCTTCAGATCCGACTGTGCTATAGCAAAGCGTGGGATTTTCTCCTTTTTTACAGCCAAGTAGTACTCCGTTGTGTAAATGTACCACAGCTGTTTTATCCACTCATGTCCTGATGGGCACTTGGCTGCTTCCAAATCTTAGCTATTGTAAATAATGCTGCAATATGACCTTTATTATGTTGAGGTATGTTCCCTCTATTGCCACTTTGCTTAGAGCTTTTATCATAAATGGGTGCTGGGTTTTATCTCATGCTTTTTCTGCGTGTATTGATATAATCATATGTTTTTTATCCTTCATTTTGTTTATGTGGTGAATCACATTTATTGATATACAAATCTTGCATCCTTGCATTCCCAAAATAAATCCTACTTGATCATGGCATATGATAGTTTTGATGCTTTGCTGTATTCAGTTTGCTAATATTTTGTTGAGGATTTTAGCATCTATGTTCGTTAGAGATATTGGCCTATAATTTTCTTTTCTTCTTTTTTTTTTTTGTAGTGTCTTTATCTGGTTTTGGAATTAGTATAATGCTGGCTTCATAAAATGAGCTGAAAGCCTTCCCTCCTCTTGAAGGTTTTGGGATAGTTTGAGAAGGAGAAGTGTTAGTTTTTCTGGGAATATTCAATAACATTCACCTGAATGTGAAGCCATCTGGTCAAGGCCTATTGTTTGTTTGGTTTTTTTTTTATTACTGCTTAATCTGTCTATTCAGATTCTCTGAATCTGCCTGTTTCAGTTTTTGATGACTGTATGTTCCTAAGAATTTACCCATTTTGTTCAGATTGTCCAATTTGTAGGCACATACTTATTCATAGTATTTTCTTACAGTTCTTTGTATTTCTTTGGTATCAGTTGTTACTTCTTTCATTTCTAACTTTATTTATTTGGGTCCTCTCTTTTTCTTGATGAATCTAGTTATAAGTTTATCAGTCTTGTTTATCTTTTCAAAGAACTGGCTCTTGGTTTCATTGATCTTTTGTATTGTTTTTTAGACTATTTTATTTATTTCTGGTCTGATCTTTATTGTTTCCTTTCTACTCACTTTAACTTTGTTCTTTTTCAAGTTCCTTTTCTTTTTCAGGTTTCTTCAAGTGTAAAGTTAGGTTGTTTATTTGAGATTTTTCTTGCTTCTTGAGATAGGCCTGTACTGCTATGAGTTTCCTGGTTGGGATTGCTTTCTCTGTGTCCGATAAATTTTGCATTTTTGTGTATTCACTTTCATTTGTTTCAAGGTATCTTTTGATTTCTTCCCCGATCTCTTAGTTTTCTCATTGATTGTTTTGTAACATGTTATTTAGTCTTCATGTCTTTATGTGTTTTTCAGTTTTTTTCTTGTGATTGATTTCTGGTGTCAACCATCATGGTCAGAGAAGATGCTTGATATGATTTAGGTCTTAAACTTATTGAGACTTGCTTTGTGTCCTAACATGTGGTCTAGCCTTAAAAATGTTTCATGTGCACTTGAAAACAATGTATATTCTGCTGTTTGGGGGTAAAATGCTCTGAAATGTCAAATCCATCTGCTCTAATGTGTCATTTAAGGCCACCGTTCACTTGTTGATTTTCTTTCTGGAAGATCTATCCATTGATGACAGTGGGGTGTTAAAATCCCATACTATGACTGTATTACTGTCAATCTCTCTCTTCAGATCCATCAGGATTTGCTTTACATATTTAGATGCTCCTGTGTTGGGTGCATAAGTGTTTACAAGGGTTATATCCTCTTGTTAGATTGCTCCCTTTATCGTTCTGTTGCGTCCTCCTTTGTCTCTCATAATAGCCTTTGTTTTAAAGTCTATTTTGTCAGATACAAGTATTGCTACTGCTACTTTAGCTTTTTTTTCCCACTTCCATTTGTGTGAAATATCTTTTTCTACCCCTTTACTGTTAGTCTGTATCTATCTTTTGTTCTGTGGTGGGTCTCTTGTAGACAGCATGTATGTGGGTCTTGTTTTTTATCCATTCAGCTACCCTGTGTCTTTTGATTGGCGCAAGTAAGCCATTTACATTTAAAATGATTAATGACAGGTACATATTCATTGCCATTTTATTCTTTTAACTATGTTCCTCTGTTCCACCAACTCATCCCCTTCCTTCTTCTTAAAGGCTCTTTAACATTTCTTATAATAGTGGGTTGGTGGTAACAAACTCCTTCTGCTTTTTCACATCTGGGAAGCTCTTTATTTCTCCTTCAATTTTAAATGATAGCCTTGCTGAGTAAAGTAGTTTTTGGTGTAGGTCTCTACTTTTCATCACTTTGAATATGTCATGCCAATCCCTCTGGCCTGAAATGTTTCTGTTGAATAATCAGCTGACAATCTTATAGGCGTTCCATTGTAGGTAACTGTCTTTCTCTTGCAGCTTTTAAGAGTCTCTCTTTGTCTTTAACATTTTGCATTTTAATTATGATGTGTCTTGGTGTGGGCCTATTTGGGTCCATCTTATTTGGGACTCTGCACTTCCTGCACTTTTATATCTTTTTCCTTCACAAGATTAGGGAAGTTTTCTTTAATTATTTCTACAAATAGTTTCTGAATCCCTTGCTCTTTCTCTCTTCTCCTTCTGGTACCACTACAATGCAGATATTGTTATACTTTATGTTGTCCAAATGTTCCTTAACTGTCCTAATTTTTTTTAATTCTTTTTTTCTTTTTGTTGCTCTCATTGGGTGTTTTTCTTTTCTACCTTGTTTTACAAATCACTTCATCCAAACTCCTGTTTATTCCTTCCAGTGTATTCTTTATTTCAGATATTGTATTCTTCATTTCTGATTGGTCCTTTCTTATGGTTTCTGTGTCCTTTTTCATGCTGTTGAGCATCTTTATAACCATTACTTTGAACTCTAGATGTGATAAATGTCTTGCCTCTATTTCATTTAGCTCTTTTTCTGGAGGTTTCTTCTGTTTTTTTTCATTTGGGGCCTTCCATTTCATTGTCTTCCTGTTTTAGCTGCCTCGTTGTGTTTGTTTCTATGTATTAGACAGATTGCTATGACTCCCAGTCTTTGTGGGGTTACCTTATATAGTAGTTTCCTGTTGGGTCCAATATGCTATCTCCTTTATCACCTGAACTGGGTGCTGCCAGATGACTCTTGAGTGGTTTATGTGAACCCTCCTATTGTAATTGAATCTTGATTGCTATGAGCCTGTTCATGCATGGAATCAACCCTCAGGCTGGCTGGAGGCTCAGCCCCAACCATGGCATGTGACCTGCTGGCAGGTACTGGCCACACTAAGTGGAGTTTGCCTCAGCAGTATTTGGTGCCTGCTGAGATCTCCCTTTGGATATGCTGCTTGTGAAGCTTATTGTATCCTTTTCTGATATTGTCTGAAGCTGACTACTGGGTGTGTTGGTTCTGGGCCTCTTGGGAGGGACTCTGGTGCAGGTCAGTGTAAGACACTGCCTGTGACTGGCCCTCTGCAACCTGTTTGAAGCTACAAGCGATCCACAGTTGTGGCTGCCTCTGCTGGGCCTGGGTGCACATGGGAAGGACCAAGCTGTGTGCCAAGGCCGGTTTTTACCAGCACTGGGCCCCAGGACAGTCAGCAAAAGTCCCAAGGCACCATGATAAGATCTGCCTTCTCCTGCCTCTGCCTCCTGGTGTCCTGTTAGGCTCAGTCACTGGAAGAGTCCCTGGCTGTACTCCTCAGCTGGGCATAAGCTCCAGGCGCTGAGGAAAGAGGGAGTCCAGAGTGGAGCTCATCCTTTCCCCCAGGCTGATGCCACACTCAGGGAGGGTAGTGCTCCACCCGAGAAAGATGACATTTGTGGTATGGGAAAATGGCTGAGCACAGGGATCCTGGTGGCCGTCCCCTCAGCTCCCTCCCCATAGCCACAAACCCCAGACTCTCCTCATGTGACTGTAGTTGGTTCCACCCTCCTTCCACCAGAGCCCAGGCTGAGTGGCTGCAAATGCAATTTTGTGCATCAGCTTTTTGATAGGGTTCCTGTGTGTCTAGTGGACTCCGGTCTCTCCCTGGTGGACAGGTGTTATGTGGACACCTCTTCCTGACTCTGGTGCTCTGGGCTAGGGAGCCCAGCTTGGAGTTTAGACACACGCTTCTTAGAGTGAAGCCCTGCAGCTGAGATACCCCTCGGAACCTCAGCCACCTCTCGGAGCAGGGCCAGCCCTTTTTGCATCTCCACCCTTCCTACTGGTCTTGTTGTGGATTTTTCTGTAAATTCTTGATTGTAAGACTTCTCTTTATCTAGTTTTCCAATAGTTATTCAGCTTGCTTTAAAAAAAAAAGTAAAGTCTATTGGAGGAGAAATTACATAAAGTAAAATTCACCTGTTTTAGGTTTACATTTTGATGAGTTTTGACACTTAAATTAGTCATGAAACCATCACAGCAATCACGATGTAGTATTTCTCTTTTGCACCTTTCTTTTTCCTTTTGTACTTTTGTAATTGTCTCTCCTTGCCCAGCTCCTGGCAATCTGATCTGATTTCTGTCCCTGTAGTTTTGAATGGAATCAAACTGTATGTAGCAGTTTGTGTCTTGTTTCTTTCACTTAGTGTAATGCATTTGAGACTTGTTCGTGTTGTTCCGTCTATGAGTGGGTCTTTCCTTGTTTTCCCACCATCCCGTTTGTGCTTCATTGACCCTACGACGCCTAGGCCTTGACCGCGCACTTCCATAGTGGGTACAGCTGCCCCAAGAAGCACAGCTGCTTCTTGGTCTTCAAGTTCCCTTCATGCTTGTTCGCCAGTGCACATGGCCCGTGTTTTCTTGGGCAGCAGATCCAGGGGCTTGTACTTCTTGCCCTTGTAAAATTTTCTGAGGTTCTCTTTGAGTCTGGTGAATGTCGGTGAGAACATGGGCAATGGATTTGCGAATAACTCGTATCTTAGAAAACTTGGAAGCCATGCCTTCTGTCACTTTAGCAACGTGCAGCTGGGACAGTTCCACCTTCAGGTCACCTCGCTGTTTGAGTAGCTCCTCGTCCTTGCCGCCAAGGTCTCGAGCCTGAACTTTGGCCATGTCTGAATGAGCCGCTGCTGCCTGCTCAGAGAGAAACAGTTCTTTCCTTTTTATTGCTCAGTAGTATTATAGTAGTCTTTGTTTATTCATTCACTCAGTAATGGACATTTGCCATATTTCTAGATTTTGGCAGTGCTGTATACACTTGTATACAGTTCTTTGTATGTACATATGTTTTTATTTCTCCTATGTAAGTACTAATAGTGGGATGGCCAGATCACATGGTAATGTATGTTTAACTTTATAAGCAACTGCCAGACTATTTTCTTACATTTTTCCATGTAAGAAAAATGTAAGAAAATATATTCTACTACCTCATACATTGGTGGTGGGTTCCATACACTGGCACGCACCACCAACGTATGAGGGTTCCAGATGCTCCACCTCCTTGTCAACACTTGGTATAGGTATTTAGCCATTCTAGCAGATTCTGAAGTGGTATCTTACTGTGATTTTATCTGCATTTCCCTGATGGCTGGTAATGTTGAACATTTTTTTCATATGCTGATCTTTCATCTATGTCTTTTTTTTATTATTATTGACTTGTGAGAGTTCTTCACATATTCTGGATACAAGTGCATCATCAGATAAATGTTTTATGAATATTTTCTCTCACCCTGTAGCTCGTGTTTTTCTTTTTTTTTTAAGATTTTATTTATTTATTTTTAGAGAGAGAGGAAAGGAAGGCGAAAGAGATGTAGAGAAACATCAATGTGTGGTTGCCTCTCACGTGCCCCCAACTGGGGACCAGGCCCGCAACCCAGGCATGTGCCCTGACTGGGAATCGAACCAGCGACCCTTTGGTTCACGGCCCGCGCTCAATCCACTGAGCCACACCAGCCAGGCCTGTTTTTATTTTCTTAGTAATATCTTTTTGAGGAGCAAGGTTTTCCATTTTGATATAATACAGTTTATAAATTCTTAAATGGTTTCTATCGTAGCTATCTTTGCCCAATCCAAGATGACAAAGATTTTCTTCTGTTTTCTTTTAGAAGTTTTATAGCTAAAGTTGTACATATCAGTCATGATGTATATCATTATACATAAATACTAATAAATTATTTGCTATACAATAATAAATAAATATATCTGTATATGTTGGTCTGTAGTTTTTTTTCTTATAGTATCGTCATTTGTTTTTTTTTTTTTTTTAAAGATTTTATTTATTTATTTTCAGAGAGAGGAGAAGGGAGGGAGAAAGAGCAATGTATGGTTGCCTCTCACATGGTCCTCACTGGGGACCTGGCCCGCAACCCAGGCATGTGCCCCGACTCCCAGTCCGTGCTCAATCCACTGAGCTACACCAGCCGGGCCTCGTCATTTGGTTTTAATATTGGGGTAATGGTGGCACCACAATATGAGTTGTTGGTCTACTGATGAGCCAGTCAAAGGAGTTGATATCGGTTACCCTTGATCTGATACCATGTTTTATTTCTAGGACTTTCATTTGCTTTCTCTCTTTGCTTAAATTCCTTATCTGCCCTTGTGTGTTGTTTTACACTAGATCTTTTAGCATTTTATTTATAGTTATTTGAAAATTTCTTTAAGTCTCAAAATCTGGGTCATCTCTGTTTTTATTGATTGCTTTATTTACAGTGACTTTTTTGTTTGTTTGTTTGCTTGTTTGTCTGCCTTTTTGGGTCTCTTTCTCTTTCTCTCTGAATGTTGGATTTTGTATGTATTAGAAAAGAGACCAAGGTATATAATATTTATATCCAAAATGAACAGGCCATTAATATGAAGGTCATACAAATCTAGTTAGCAGTTGAGCTGAGTTTGGTTCTTGTTCCCTCAGGACATCACAAGCTTCATTTTCTATAGTAGTAAGCTGCCGCCACTTTGTGTTTAGAGTGGGGCTTTGGGTTTTAGAGGGTTTTTTTCTATCATTCTGCTCCATCCTTAGCTTATGGTAATCTGTGCAGGCCTCGCCACAACATGAGGTCTCCTCCGTGCAGTTGCTTGATACCCCAACAATGGACCGTTGTTTGTTACTTGGTGCTAGGCTTCGAGTTGGGGGTGGGAGACAGGTCTCTGTTGCCTTTGTCCAGCTTCAGTCTTGGGCAAGTCTGTATACTTCCGCCTAGCTTAGGGCATTCTCAGCACTCCTACCTGTGCCACCAAGGTGGTGCTCTCGTCTCCTAACCTGCCCCCATTGTTTTCTTGGAAGCACCTAGTGGAGTCCAATGAAGAGTTTGCAAATGCATGCAAACTCCCCCTTGTGCTTGAAATACATAGCTATTATAAATTTACATGCTAGCCTATACTTGACTTTTAAGAATTTGTTGAAATTTTAGCTGATTTCCTCTTACCCACTTACATTACAGCAACACATTTCTACCATGCTCTACCAAAAATGAAATGTGTCCTGTTTCTCCTTGGAGGGTGGGTCACACTTTAGAATTGAGTTTACTTGGTTACATTGTTATCTCAAATATCTGATAGGCTCCAGGAAAAGTATGGTTTTATATGCAGGGTCCAGCAAAAGTAACACCATTGAGTTTATTTGGTAGGGTATGTGAATGTCTTGCACAAGGTGGACAGCAATTGGAATATGTCACCTGAAATATCATATAATGTGCTTGAGTGTGACATTGTTATGTTACAGGATCATATGCTTGTGATTTTGTAATAAAAGATTTTTATGTAATAAAAAAGGGGCATTATTTGTGCCAGACCTGTATTTGACTTTTTTTTTATTGGAGTGGGAACAACCTTCTTTTGTGGCTTTTTGTATCCAAAGATTATATTTTATTAATATAAACTTATGTTTAGGTTTATATTTGCCATATACTAATGAGTCAGTGAGACTAATGAGACTGCTTGGATTAACTCCAAAATGTAGTCAGGGGAATAGATGACTATCATAGGCCTATATTATTTTCAGTGTACTATGAAATTTGAGTTGAACAGTTGTACATTTACAGTGCCTCCATGGAAACCTTTTCAGGAAATCCAAGAGCAGAGTAAAGCAAAGAGAGAAGTATTTTTAATGGAAGGAAAATGTTGGTTGGGGGTGAGGGGGAACAAAACAGGAAATGGCAAGAAAAGAGAGAGAAAGGATGTGAATACATGCAAATGAACTTCATCTTTTTCTGTTATTCCTTATTTGATGTGTTAAGTTTTAATTTTAATTTCTATCACTTTGCCTATTTTCTAGTTTTGCCTACAGCCAACCCTAATAAGGGTATATTTGCATATGCCCTTATTATATAAGGGTATGATTTGTTTATTTTTAAATATGCCATTTTAAAGTAATGTTAGTCACTTTTAATCATTCTCTTAGGCTATTAAGTAATATTAAATGATAATGTATGAATTGATACTATAGTGACTGAAAATGAATAACATATTTTACTAACTGAGGAAATGAAAGAACAAGTGCAAATTTTAGAACCTCTTGGTACTTATTATCTTCCTTATATTATAGATTAAGGATAAGTTTAGCAGTAAATTAAGTACTGCTTTCAGCTGTTAGTCTTGTGTCATTTCATTAGAAAGCTTTCCTTTAAGAAAAGTTCTTGACAAACATGCCGAAAAAATCAATAATTTTGTTAATTTCAGTGAAGAAATTAAAGTTCAACCAAGTCAGTTCAGAGAATCGGTAGAAGCAAATGGAAGGATTTATGAGGAACAGAGAAAGTTAGAAGAAAGTTTTACCATTCACTTAGGTAAGTGTATTAATTTTTTGTAGTCATACTTTATTGTAACTTGTGAAACCTTTAGGATATAAGAAAAATTCCTAGCATATGAATAAAACATACCTATGTTATTTATAATTACGAAGTATATCGTGTTCTAAGAAAGCCTATAGATTGTTGACTATAACTTTTCTATTTTAGCTTATATGTTATTTTTTGCAAATAGAAAGATGAAATATTAATAGTTACTAAAATGGGAAATTGTAAGGCCCGTTTTTAATTATTTGTAGCACAGATTTATATGAATTCTTGTCATAGAGAGTTGTATCCTGTTACACTGCAGTTTGCAGCTAAATATCTTTCTGGGGTTGTTGCCTGTACCCCCCAGGAGCTCAGTTGAAGACCATGCATAATCTGAGATTGCTGAGAGCAGATATGCTGGATTTCTGTAAGCACAAAAGAAACCATCGAAGTGGCGTGAAACTACATCGACTCCAGACAGCGCTGTCTCTTTATTCCACATCTCTTTGTGGCCTGGTTTTATTAGTAGATAATCGAATCAATTCATACAGTGGTATTAAAAGAGGTATGTTAACATTACATACATTTATTTCACTAAATACCATTCTTACAAAGAAAGAAACTAAATTATGGGATATTTGAAAAAAAATTGTTAGTCACCCCAGTGTTCAAGTAGACTGAACAATAACATACCCAGCGACAGCTATTTTAGGTTTGTTTTAGACTTTAGCAGGGGTAGAGTGCTTTGGAATATCTAATTTTTCTCTTACAGTGTCTTTGTTTCAAGGTATTAAAGAAGAATAATCAGCCCTGGCTGGAGTAGGTCAATGGATTGAGTACAGGCTGCAAACAAAAGGGTTCCCGGTTCAATTCCCAGTCAGGGCACAGGCCTGGGGTGCAGGCCAGGTCCCCAGTGGGGGCCACGTGAGAGGCAACCACACATTGATGTTTCTCTCCCTCTCTTTCTGTCTCCCTTCCCCTTTCTCTAAAAATAAATAAATAAAGTCTTTAACAAAAAAGAATAATCAAGATATAAATGTAGTTTTCAATTTAGAAACAGATCCTGGCTCAGTGAATTTGAATTCCTCCATTTGTCCTTTTTTTTGTTTTTTAAATAACCTATTTCTTAAATGTGCTTGGTAAAATTCATACCTTCCCTCATAGTGCAGCTCACTTTTTATGATTATTTTAAAAATTCTAAATATGTAAAATGTTTTAAAATGTATAACTTTTTAAAAGAAATCTAAATAGAGTTTATTTGATATCATAAATATAAGGACCTTATATATATTTTGGGGGGGTTGTTTATTTTTATTGTTGACACTTTTTTTAGCACTCAATTTTTTAGCACTCAATTTTTGTCAATAACAAAAATTGTTTGGGACTAGATTATGATCAAAGTATCTGTCATGTAAAGAAGGCTTGGAATTACATTAAAGTTTCCTTGTCTGTTAAGTGTTTACTCTTTTGAGTGATTGAGAGATTGTTTCTGATCAAAACAAAATTGCTGTACCCTAACTTCATAAAACATAATCATTGAAAAGACAAGTATAAGAAATACTTGTAAACTTTATATTCTATTTTACGAGATCTCCTTGTCTGTAAGTAAATACTAAATATTTGATAGTTCAGCTTCAAAGTTTGTAAATGTTTTGTGTTCTTTAGATTTTGCCACAGTTTGTCAAGAATGCACAGACTTCCATTTTCCCCGAATTGAAGAGCAATTGGAAATTGTCCAGCAGGTGGTACTTTATGCTAGAACCCAGCGCAGGAGTAAGCTGAAAGAATCACATGGTAGGTACAATCCAATTCTTTTAAAATTTCACTTGCAGTATTTTCTGTCCCTACACACTTTAACAGCATATGGGCCATCACTGAAATACAGAAAATTGTGTTGGTGGAGAAGTGGAAGAAAGAAATGCAGAACAAAATTCAAGATCTTTAGGAGCTTAGATTCTGTTCTTAATTCTTTTTTGCATGATTTTTTTCAAGATCCTTAGCAACAACTGTTTTTAAATTTCAGTTCTGTAGTACATTTGAAATAAGCACTTAGTGGAAAGCTGCTTATCTTTCAACCTAAGTGCTATATCTAAAATGAATATAATTATCACTGCAGATGGCATTGAAGTCCTAGAGTAAATAGTAGCACAAAATACATACTTTTTATATCTTTCACCCACTTAGGTAGCATGATGTCAATAACAAAAATTGTTTTTGGTTGTTCTTTTAAAAAATTACTATATCCAGAACTATGTCCTGCTTTTTCTCTATCTTTTTACAATATGAACATCCTTTCTAACTATTTAGGAAGTTGACTGGAAAATGATTTTAAAGCTATGGAAAAAGTTCATGGCGTCTCTCTTCAGAAGATTTCTATGTATATAGCGAGACTTAAGGGAAGACATTGGTAAAAAGAAAAAACTGACTCAGATTACAGAGTAATTCTACTTTTTTTCACTGAATAATTTATCTTGGACATCATTTCATATCAGTACATAAAAAGCATCCTCATACCTTTTTAATGGTGCATAGTAGTCCATTGCAGAATGTCTCATTATTAATCATATCCCTATGGATGGACATTTATTCTGTTCCAGAGTTTTTACTCTTAGAAGTAATAATGCATGAATAACCTTGCACATATATCATATGACTATGTCTATAGAATAGGTTGCTAAAGAGAAATTCCTGGATTAAAGGGAACATACATTTATAATTTCGACAGTGTTAGCAATCACTCTCCAAAGTGGCTCTACTGTTTTATATTCTCATTCTAGGTAACTGTGGCTTTCTGTGACAGTGTGTGTTACATATGGCAGAGCCAGGCTGAGCACTAGGAAATCAATGGGAAGTCATATCCTAACAGAGGGTCACTCAGAAAATTTCAGGAGGTCCTCTTACTCACCCACCATCTTCTTCCGCCATCTCAGTCAGACTAGCGGTGATGCGATCAGTAACATTTTAATATTATTCTTAGTGGTGACTAAAACGTGAAGATTGAGATCATGACAGGTGTGGGAGAAGGAGGATTCTAAGTATACTTGTGGATGATAGAAAGTGTGCAGTAAATGACAGGAAGTTTTTAAACCACATACAGTTAAGGCAGTGTGTGTACATCATGGTATCATTTTGTTCTTGTTCAAGCAGCTATTTTGTGGTTTAAGTGAGTCAGTGAAACAAGTAGGTTTGTAAAAGACAACTTTCTTAAGGAACCAGCATGTTGTTACGGAAGAGTTTTGAGAAAGCACTTCCTCCATCTTTTCCCTTTCTGTGGGTGCTCACATACGTGTTCTGCACGCTCACATCCTGCTACGCAGCGCCTGTTTATCTAAGACATGCCGTTGTTTTCCTCACCGTGTTTATATCAGCGTCCTTATGTTCCTACACAAACAATTTGGTTTTTTGTGTACATTTTATGTACATTTTTTGAAAGTGAAAAATAGCCATTTTCTTAGTATTACAAGGTATTACCATTGAAACATGGAAAGGGAACTGTCTCTTGTTTACTTAATAGTGATTCTATTTGTTCATAGCCCATGCGAACGGAATTAAAGTCCCTATTTATTGTTTTTTGTTTCCTGTGCTATGATCAGATACTTACTCAGAGCCCGTCAGTTACATGGCTCTGTGTGAGACATAGTACAGCGAACGTGGGTTCTGGCAACACAGAGCCTCTCCTGTGCCTCTGTCTCCTTCTGTCTATAAAACGTGTGCGTTAACAAGGTGCAGTGCTGTAAGTCAATTTATCAAAATGGTCCTTAGATAAAAATGTTGTTACTTTCATTCAGAACTTTTTTTGAAACCATAATATTCCCTTAGTATTTGCTGTTTACTCATTTGAAGTTTTGACTCCTTTCAAGTGATTTTCTGATGCTGAAGGCCATTCCAAATAGTTTTGTATTAGAATAAATATACAGTTTCTTAAAGAAAGTTACTTTGAATGCTAATATTAAGTCTGCATTTTTTGAGTTCTGATAGAGCTATTATAAAATTCATATGTATCTTCTATTAAAATTATATATATGTATGTAAAATAATTAGTATTCAACAGCAATAATGTGTGCTCAATTGTGATATCTTATTTTTACCAACATTTACGCTTTTAAGTAATATCATGCCTTCTACAAAGAACAACTATTGACTATTTGAAAAAAGGAACAGTCTTACCTATCTATTTGAAATAAATTGTGCATAATGTCAGATAAGAAGTAACAAAGTGATTCCCGGTGGTACTAACCATTGTTTGTAGATCTGAACAAGTTATATCAAAAAGAATGACTCAGATCCTAAAAATAAATATGGCCACATGACAACTATCTAATGAAGTTATTTTATGTGTTGTTAACTTAGTGCCTTGAAACTCTTAGATGAAAAATAGGGTATTGGCAAGTCTAATGTGGTTAAGATACTAGAATTTGGAATCTATGTAATTTCAAGACCTGGTTCCACCACTTACCTGTGCATTCTTGGTTAAGTTAATAACCTATTTAAGCTTCTGTTTCCTCATATATAAATGAAGAAGTAAAAGTACCTCATAAGATTGTGGTTGTAGGCATTTTGGAGGAATTAAATGAGGCCATCCATGTAAAGCATCCATCAGAATGCCTGGCACCTAGAGATTCCTGGTTAACGTTTGCTGTTATGATTGCTTGAGGAGTAGTAGCAGTGATTTCATATGTTGTGATGTTCTTTCATGTTGCATGCATTCTCTTATGCGTAGATTCTGGGAGCCGAAATGGAGAAAGTGATGATAAGACTAAAAATGCTGATAGGAACTATTTAAATCTTTTACCTGGTAAGTATTATTTTAAATGGCAATTTTCTTACAATCATATGCATTGAAATCAGATTTGAAACATAAGTTCTTATGGTGTAGTTTATACAAAATCTGTCAGAACAACATTGTATGTATATAATAAACTTTCACAGAAGTTCTGCTATTTAAATTTTCTATTAGTACTGACTTTTCTAGATCCATAAAAGAAAACCTGGTCAAGCAATTGCATGCGTTTTATTGTTATTTGCTATTTCACATTTCCTCTTTTATACATTGTTTCTTTGTTTCTTAAATGAACCGATAAGTAATTTTTACTCTGAAATGGAAACAGTGGTATGTGGAGATGTAAACAGTTGAACTTGTAGAAAGAACATAGGTCATCTGATTTAGAATCTTATCTCCATTTCCTCATCAATTTTTTTTACTTTCTATTTCTTTAATTTCCTTATTATTCTTGAATATATAGTGTATAAACTGGAAATGCAGTCTCTCCGTCCTCCACCAGACTGAGCTCACTCTGATGGTCCTTAGTGGTGCTCGGGTGACAGGGCGCACATGACAGAGAGGGCCTGTTGGTTCACTATGTGAGTGTAAAGTCTTTTAAACTAAATGGTAAATTTTGCAGCTTCATAAATAACCAAGAGTTTTTTTTTTTCACATTTCCTTTCCTATATTTTCTACATGTAGGTCACATCCCTTTTAATCTAAGGAAATGGCATAACTATTTCTGGTATTATCTTGCCAGTCCCTGTCAGTTAACTTGTGGTCATCAGCTTCTGAATTTCCTTCCACCTTCAGATATCCTACCTTAGTGGATAACGTGAGAGGCGGGATTGCCTCACCACATGCTGTTTCCTTCACTTTGTGGAACAGGAAACTGTCCTCCTCTCCGTCTAAAAATACCTTCATTGAGGCAGGATTCATTGTATTTCTCTTCATAGATCCATAATTTAAATCATCCATATTTTGTGGCTTTCTTAAAACGTAACAATCTTATTATCTATTCCGGAAGCACCAATGTCTTTTTTTTTTTAAACTTAACTCCTTATTGCTATATTTATTTCCTTCCTTGTTCGTTTGGGGGAAAAGCCTTTAGGTTAGTATCTTGTTATCACTACCAAATCAGGAAGGTATGTCATAAGTCTGCATTAAACAAAGGAATATCAAACTATTCAGTTAGATATGCTGATAACATCTGGATTTCCATTTAGTTAAAGGATGCCCACATAGCTGGGAAGTAGACAGGAGAGAGAAAGGATCCAAATCACAAATGCTTTAAAATTTTTAAATTGTAAAGAAAAACAGTTTTAGTTCTATAATTTTTAATCTGTAGTTTTACTTTATTGGTATCTAAGTATTTACCATGTATTTACAATTTCCTTACAACGACTTTGTAAGGAAAGCAGTCAGGCATTATTGTTTCATTTCATACACAAAGTATAAGTTGAATTGATTTATCCAAGGTCACTTATCCAATAAGTGCTAGAGACCAGATCATCTTAACACCTAATCTAGTCCTTTTCCTACTATGTATATTAATTTGATTACTGCTGCCAGTTCCATGACCCCCATTTTAGTAATGGACAAAATGAGGCCAGGAGACAAGTCATCTAAGGTCAAATGAAGCCGTGCAGTTTGGGGATTAACAGCACCTGACTTGTTCACTAAGTCATCTGCCTCACTACTGGACAGTAGCCTACGTCCATCACCTAAATTATCAGTGGTTGGCACAGAAGAATATTCTTTCAGAGGATATTTACTAGGTTTCTGGTAAGTTGTCTCTCTCTTGTGTTGCCTTCCAAGAAATTGTAACCAAACTATCAATATATTTCATCAATTTTTTTTTACTTTTTATTTGACTAGTTTATTTTGATACTTACGTCATTGTGCTTTCTTCAGTTTATTTTTCTGTTTAACTAATTCTTTATCTTAGAGAAAAAGACCTTTTCCTGGGGCCTGTCAGCAGCATCCATGGGTATAGCTTATGTACACTGGTAACTACAAATGGTTAAACATTTTGCTAAAGTACATTAAGTACTTTTAATTATGTTATATGTTTATAAGTAAATATAAGTAAAATCCACCCTGGCTGGTGTAGCTCAGTGGATTGAGTGCAGGCCTATGAACCAAAGGGTCACTGGTTCAATTCCCAGTCAGGGCACATGCCTGGGTTGTGAGCTAGGTCCCCAATGGGGGACGTGTGAGAAGCAACCACACGCTGATGTTTCTCTCCCTCTCTTTCTCCTTCCCTTCCCCTCTGTCTAAAAATAAATAAATAAAATCTTTAAAAAAAAAGTAAATATAAGTAAAATCCTAAGATAATGACTTTGAAGCCAAGGTGGGAAGATTTTGTAAGGGAAGGCATTAGTGATAGAAAAGTATTTCTTAGAAGAGAAGAAGCTTTCCTAGAAGGACATATCAGAATTTCCAGGGAACAATGTGACTTTTAAAAACATATTCTTTATATGTTTTCTATTTTATTTATATATATTGACAGAAACTGCAGAATATAAAAGCTGGTGTAGCTAATGTGGAAGCATGGATTTTAAGGTTCAATAGCTATTGCTCCAACATTCAATCTAAAATATTTGTTCATTTATTCAACAAATATTTATTGACCACATTCAATGAACAAGGTACTGTTCTATGTGCTGGAGATAGAATATAGAAAGACAAAATTCCTGTAGTTACAGAGTGTAAACAATGGTCTCTTTAAAATAATCTCACAAACAGTAAAAGAATTTCAGTGCTAAGAATAAAACAGAACAATGTGAAATAGAATAAGTGAGGGGCGAGAGAGTCAGCTAGCAGCTGGGACAGTCAGGAAGACCTCTCTGAGAAGGTGACCTTTGATCTGAAACATGATTAATGAAAAGTCAGCCGTACAAGAATCTTGGGGCAGCCTTTTATGAAGCAGCCTTGAATTGGGAACAAGCTCTGCATGTTTGCAGAACCGAACAAAAGCCATTGTGGCTGGACAGGAAGAGAGAGATTGAGACAAGAGGATGTCAAACAGATAGGCAATTTCCAGATCATACAGGCCTTGCAGACCACTGTAGAGTTTGGATTGTTTTCTGAATGTGGTGTGTGTATGTTGGATGATTTTAAGGGAGTGATATTACTTGACTTATATATAAATCATTTTGCTTGCAATGTGGAAATGGTTTGTAGGTGGGCAAGAATGGGAACAGAGAGATTCATTAAGAGGCTATTGCAAAAAGCTATTTGAGAGATGGTTGTAGCATGAACTAGGGTGATAGCCACAAAAATGGAGCTCTCAGATTTGAGGTATTTGTTGGCAATATTACTGAAAATATTTGCTGGTGAGTTGGTTGGATTGGGGATTGGGAAGAAGCATTGAGAGAAAAAAGTAATGAAGGGCAACTGCTATCTTCCTGTCCTGAGCAAATAACTGGACAGAAATTGGACCCATAAATTGAGATGGAGAAGAGCAGATTCAGGGTGTGGGGATGACAGGTAATCAAGTAACCCGTTTTTACATACTAAGTTTGAGTCAAGTAGGACATTTTAAGCATTTACGTCAACATAGAGATGACAAAGACTCATTTGATTTACTTACTAGTTGGTGGTCACTTCATACCAATTTATGAACCTAATGCAAAATTAGCTATTGCCTCTTTTTTCATCACATTCTTTTCAAGGATTTAGAAGCAGTGCTCACACTTGCTTCCTGAGCCCAGCATAGGTCGCTGATACATTGTTTAATACATTGACTGCCCGTGACAGTCATGTATACAGTCCATTGAGGGTGGCGATTGACCTATTTGAAAATCATGATTGTTTGTTGTTCACAGGAGAATTTTACATTACACGGCATTCTAATCTCTCAGAAATCCATGTTGCTTTCCATCTTTGTGTGGATGACAATGTGAAATCTGGAAACATCACTGCTCGTGATCCTGCCATTATGGGACTCCGAAACATACTCAAGGTTTGCTGTACCCATGACATCACAACCATAAGTATTCCTCTCTTGCTGGTGCATGATATGTCAGAGGTAAGCAGATATGAAAATGCCATAATTTCATGAATATCTTAGCCCTTGGTGTGTATACTAATAATTACTTTACATTTTATTTTATTTTTTTTTTAAGATTTTATTTTTATTTCTTTTTAGAGAGAGGGGAAGGGAGGGATAGAAGGAGAGAAACAGCAACGTATGGTTGCCTCTCACATGGCCCTCATGGGGACCTGGCCCGCAACCCAGGCATGTGCCCTGACTGGGAATCAAACCGGGACCCTCTGGTTCCCAGCCCGCGCTCAATCCACTGAACTACACCAGCCAGGTTACTTTACATTTTAAAAGCCCTTTTTTTTCTAATCAACCTTTGTATTCTTTTCTGGTTAATAGAATTGAGTGGCATATAATACAAAACAATGAATAATTCTTAACCATTTACTTTCAGAGAATTATAGCATTATTCTATAGAAGGTAAACAAGAAAATCAAAATTATTTTTAGCTTTGGATAAGGCGTATGTTCCTACTTTTCCCCTTCTTTCCCCCTCCTTCTATTTCTTCTCCATTTTTTTCTTAAGTAGCATTAGATTTTCCTCCACATTTATATTTGGCTTTGGTTAACATTAAAATTATTTCGTGTTCTCTGAGTTTTCATTAATAGGCAAGGGAAAGAGATGCTAGATGAGAGGGAGAAGCCAGCTTCATTTCCATATTTTGTCAAGGATGCTCTTTGGATAATAGAAATATTGACTCTAAAATTAAAGTGTAACATAAGAATATTTTATTAAGTACTGTACTTTACATTTTTAAAAAGTGTCTTTCCATGACTCTTTGCTTTCTCTCCTGCTTTTTTCCCTCACTCACATAAAAACTGTCCAGAGGAGCTAAGTTGTAAAAATAATACAGGGCCTAAATATTCAGCTTCAAATAGTCTAGAAAAACAAAGCAGTCTCAAAACAAATGGATGCAGGCAAGTCCTTCTAGGAGAGCCAGGGGTCAGCCTGGGAATGAAGGGCCCATAGCAGCAGGTTGGTGCCTGCCTGTCTTGAGGTGGCATTTTTAATTGAATTTATTAGGTTGACACTGGTTAGCATTATACAGGTTTCAGGAGTACAGTTCTATACCATATCATCTGCATATTGTACTGTGTGTTCTCCACCCCAATCAAATCTCTGTCCATCACCATTTATAACCCTGTACCCTCCTCCACCTCCCCACCCACCTCCCTGGGCAGTCACCACACTGTTGTCCATGCACATGAATTCTCTCTCCTTCTTTTTCTTTTTTTGCTCAATCCCTCTACTGCCACACCCAGCTCCGACAGCTGTCAGCATGCTCTCTACCTACAAGTCTGTCTCTATTTTGCTTGTTAGTTAGTTTTATTCATTATATTCCACATATGAGTAAAATCATGTTGTACTTACCTTTCCCTGGCTGGCTTATTTCACTTTGCATAGTGCTTTACAATTCAATCCATGCCGTTGCAAAGGGTAAAACTTTCTTCTTTTTTATGGCCAAGTAGTATTCCATTATGTAAATGTACCACAGCTTTTTTCCACTCATCTACTGATGGACACTTGGACTGCTTTCAAATCTTGGCTATTGTAAATAACGCTGCAGTGAACATAGGGGTGCATATATTCTTTCAAATTAGTGTTTTGGATTTCTTTGGATAAATTCTCAGAATTGGAATTGCTAGATCATAAGGCATTTCCATTTTTAAATTTTTGAGGAAATTCCATACTTCTTTCCACAGTGTCTGCAACAGTCTGCATTCCCACCAATAATGCATGAGGGTTGCCTTTCCTCCACATCTTCTCCAACACTTGTCGTTTGTAGATTTATTGACAATAGCCATTCTGACAGATGTCAGGTGATGTCTTACTCTGGTTTTAATTTGTGTTTCTCTGATGGTTAGTGATATTGAGCATCTTTTTATATGTCTATTGGCCATATGTATATCTTCTTTGCAGAAGTGTCTTTTCAGGTCCTTTGCCGATTTTTTTTTTTTTTTTTTTAAAGATTTTATCTATTTATTTTTAGAGAGAGGGGAAGGGAGGGAGACAGAGAGGGAGAGAAACAGCAATGTATGGTTGCCTCTCAGATGGCCCTCACTGGGGACCCGGCCCGCAACCCAGGCATGTGCCCTGACTGGGAATCGAACCAGGACCCTCCGGTTCCCAGCCCGTGCCCAATCCACTGAGCTACACCAGCCAGGGCTCCTTTGCCGATTTTTAATTGGATTGTTTGTTTGGTGTTGAGTTTCTTTATAAATTTTGGATATTAACCTCATATCAGATGTATCAGTGAATATGTTCTCCCTTTCAACGGGTTGTCTTCTCATTGTGTTGACGGTTTCCTTTGGTGTGCAAAAACTTTTTAGTTTGATGTAGTCTCATTTGCTTATTTTTTCTTTTATTTCCATTGCCCGAGGAGATATATCAGGAAAAATGTGGCTAAAGAAATGTCCAAGATTTTACTGCCTGTTTTCCTTTAAGATTTTCATGGTTTCAAGTCTAACATTTAAGTCTTCAATCCATTTTGAGTTTATTCTTATGTATGGTATAAGAAAATGGTCTAATCTGTCTAGAGACAGCCAAGATGGAGGCTTAGGCAAAAACACTTTGCTTCCTTGCATAACCAAAAGAAGGATAACAACCAATTTAAAAACAAAGAACAACCAGAACTGCCAGAAAATCATTTGCATGGAAGTCCAACAACCAAGGAGTTAAAGAAATATTCATTCAGACCGGTAGGAGGAGCAGAGTTAGGCAACTGAGGTAGAAAGACACGCAGCAAGATGGCAGCTGGAGGACCAAACAGTCCCACATTCGCATGCACATAAACCGGCAGAAACAATGGGGGAGCAAGACAGACCATGAAACCCAGGGTTTCATTGCAGGAAACTAAAGTCTCAAAACCCCTGCCTGTAAAAAAGCTGTGGGGGTTGCAGCAGTGGGAGAAACTCCCAGTCTCACAGGCGAGTTTGTTGCAGAGACCCACAGAGTCCTAAAATGTACACAAACCCACCCACCTGCGAATCAGCTCCTAAAAGGGCACAATCCACTTGTGGAAAGCGAGGGAAGTGATGGAAAGCAGGCCGAGAGTAGAGCACGCAGCATGGTTCCCCCACAGTGCCACAATGCAGCAAACAGGGTTTCCCCGCCCTGGCAAATGCCTAAGGCTCCACCCCTTACCACGTAACAGGTTTGCTGAGGCAAAGAAATATGGCGCAAATGAAAGAACAGATAAAACAAAACTCCAGAAAAACAACCAAGTGATAAGGAAATAGACAACCTATCTGATGCAGAATTCAAAACACTGGTAATCAGGATGCTCACAGAAGTAACTGAGCTTGGTCTCAAAATGAAGAAAGAAATGAAGGCTACACAAAGTGAAATAAAGGAATATATACAGGGAAGCAACAGTGAAGGGAACAAAACTGGGGCTGAAATCAACAATTTGCAACAAAAGGAAGAAATAAACATCCAACTGGAACAGAATGAAGAAACAAGAATGCAAAAAAATGCAGAGAGGCTTATGAAACTCTGGGACAATTTTAAGGGTCCCAACATCCAGATAATGGGGGTGCCGGAAGGAGAAGAGGAAGAGCAAAATATTGGAAACTTATTTGAACAAATAATGAAGGAGAACTTCACCAATCTGGCAAAGGAAATAGACTTCCAGGAAGTCCAGGAAGCCCAGAGAGTCCCAAAGAAGTTAGACCCTAGGAAGCACACACCAAGACACATCCTAATTACATTACCCAAGATGAAAGATAAGGACAGAATCTTAAAAGCAGCAAGAGAAAAGGAGACAGTTACCTACAAAGGAGTTCCCATAAGACTGTCAGCTTATTTCTTAAAAGAAATTTGCAAGCAAGAAGGGGTTGGAAAGAAGTATTCAAAGTCATGAAAGACAAGGACCTGCGTACATCCAAGATGACTCTATCCAGCAAAGCTATCATTTAGAATGGAAGAGCAGATAAAAGTGCTTCCCAGATAAGGTCAAGTTAAAGGAGTTCATCATCACCAAGCCCTTATTACATGAAATGTTAAAGGAACCTACTAAGAAAAAGAAGATGATCAAAACTATAAACAGTAAAATGACAACAAACTCATAACTATCAACAACTGAACCTAAAAAACAAAAACTAAGCAAACAACAATAACAGCAACAGAATCACAGAAATAGAGATCACATGGAGGAGTATCAGTGGGGAGGGGAAGGAGGAGAATGGGGGAAAAGGTGCAGAGAATAAGAAGCATAATAGGTAGGCACAAAATAGACAGGGGGAGGTTAAGAATACTATAGGAAATGGAGAAGCCAAAGAACTTATATATGTGACCCATGGACATGAACTAACAGGGGGGGAGGGCGGTGGATGCTGGAGTGGGGGTGGTACAGGGAGGAGGGGGATAAAGGGGAGAAAAAGAAATGGAACAATTGTAATAGCATAATCAATAAAATATAGTACTTAAAAAATTTAATCAGGACTTCCGGCAAGATGGCAGCATAGGTGAATGCGCCGTACCTCCTCGCACAGCCAAACAAGGACAAAACCAGAAATTTACCTAAACAAAAACAGCCAGATCTGACAGAAAATCGAATTGAGAGGAAGTCCGACAACCAAGGAATTAAAGAAGATACATTCATCCAGTCTGGTGAGCCAGGAGGAGCAGGGCAGAGGGAGAGTGCTCCATGACTCCGCGGCAAGCTGGTGAGCAGAAGGCAGGACCGTGGTTAGAGGGGTGGTTCCAGCAGGGCTGCAGCACACCTAGACGGGGTGCCTGACCAAAGTGCGGCCAGCGCCCGGCTCATCCAGACCCAGCGGGACCCAGACTGGTGGACCGGGCAGGTCCGCATTTGCGTGCAGACAAACCGGGAGAGAAAGCAGGACCCAACCCATCGGCGCAGATTGAGAGCACCTGTGGGGGTGGAGTCAGCGGCAGGAAGAATCTCTCATAGGAGAGTTCGTTGGGGAGACCCACGGGGGATTGGAGTTGTGCAGCCCGTCCACCGACCCTGGAGCCAGCGCAGAGGGGCTCAAATTGCTTGCGGGAGGCGGTGTGGGTGCGGAGAGCGGAGCAGGTGCCATTGTGCTCTCAGGTCCCGCCCCCACAGGCTACGTCACAGCACAACTACCGTCAATTTCCCTGCCCAGGTGAACCCCAAGGCTCCACCCCCCTTACAGTAACAGTCGCACCGAGGGAAAAAAAATGGCCCAAAGAAAGGAACAGATCAAAACTCCAGAACTAACCGACCAAGAGTTAGACAACCTATCACATGCAAAGTTTAAAACCCTAATAATCAGGATGTTCACAGAATTCAACGAAAAATTATCGAAATTGCTTGAACAAATGAGAGATCTGCAGGGAACCAATAGGGATAAGAAGGAAACTGGGACTCAAGTCAACAGAGTGGAGCAGCAGAAAGAAAAAAACATCCAACCAGAAAAGAATGAAGAAACAAGAATTCAAAAAATGGAGGAGGGGCTCAGAAACCTCCAGGACATCTGTAAACGGCCCAACATACGGATCATAGGGCTGCCAGAAGGAGAAGAGGAAGACCAAGGGATTGAAAACTTATTTGAACACATAATGATGGAGAATTTCCCCAAGCTGGTGAAGGAAATAGACTTTCGGGAAGTCCAGGAAGCTCAGAGAGTCCCAAAGAAGTTGGACCCAAAGAGGAACACACCAAAACACATTATAATTACATTACCCAAGATCAAAAATAAGGAGAGAATCTTAGAAGCAGCAAGAGAAAAGGGGACAGTTACCTACAAAGGAATCCCCATAAGACTGTCAGCTGATTTCTCAAAAGAGACCTTGCAGGCAAGAAGGGGCTGGACAGAAGTATTCCAAGTCATGAAAGGCAAGGACCTACATCCAAGAATACTCTATCCAGCAAAGTTTTCATTTAGAATGGAAGGGCAGATAAAGTGCTTCTCAGATAAGGTCAAGTTCAAGAAGTTCATCACCACCCAGCCTTTATTGTATGAAATGTTAAAGGGGTTTATATAAGGTATGGAGGAATATCAACAGGGAAGTGGTAGGGAGAGAGGGTGGGAATGGGGCACAGAACAAGTAGCATAAATGGGAGGTAGACAATAGACAAGGGGAGGTTAGAATAGTATAGGAAGTGCAGAAGCAGAAGGACTTATGTGTGTGACCTATGGACAAAACTAAAGGGTGGGGAAAGGGGGGGTAAGGGGGTGGGGGGCAAGAAGCAGGGGAAGAGTGGGACAGCTGTAACAGCATAATCAATAAAATATAGTTGAAAAAAAATTTAATCAGCTAATAAAAAAAAAAGTGTAGTATAACCCAGGCAAAGCATGAATTAGTGGCCTAAATCCAAAAAAAAAACAAAGGTGGTCTAGTTTCTTTTTTTTTTTTTTTTTTTGCACATATCTGTCCTATGTTCCCCATATGAATAGATTCTCTACTTCATTGTATGTTTTTGTCTCATACTAATTGACTATAAAGGTATTGGTTTATTTCTGGGCTCTCTATACTGTTTCATTGATCTTTATGTCTGTTTTTATACCAATACCATGCTGTTTTGATTACTATGGCCTTGAAGTATATATGGTTTGATATCAGATAGTGTGATTTCTCTAACTCTCTTCTTCTTTCTCAAAATAATTGTTGCTATTTGGGATCTTCTGTGGTTCCGTACATGTTTTTGTAATATTTTTTCTATTTCTGTGAATTATGCCGTTGGTATCTTGATTGGCATTGTGTTGAATCTATAGATTGCTTTGGGTGGAATGGCCAGTTTAACAATGTTAATTCTTCCTACCCTTGAGCACAGTATATACTTCCACCTATTTGTGTCCTCTTCAGTGTCTTATAAGTTTTTGAGTACATGTCATTTTACATCCTTGGTTAAATTTATTCCTGGATATTTTATTCTTTTTGAAGCAATTGTTAATGGGATTGTTTTCTTAGTTTCCCTTTTTGATAGTTCATTATTGGTGTGTAAAAGTGAAGCTGATTTCTGGATACTTATTTTGTATCTTGCTACTTTACTGAATTCATTTATCAGTTCTAGTAGTTTTGAGGTAGAATCTTTAGGGTTCTTTATACAAGGGGAGGGCAGAACCCCAAGAAAGCGGAATTACATTCTGGAGAGTTGGCCCCGTGTAGTACAGGCTTCTCCAGCTGGGTAAGTGTTCTAGGAGCCCATCTGTATCAGTGTACTAGCTGGTGGTGGTGTGAGAGGCTATGTTTGGCTTCGGTGAATTTTTTTTTAATGATTCAACACATTTGCCCATTTCATGATGGGTGATATACGAGCACACCTGCCCACACCATGCTGCATGTTTAGCAGTTTTTGACCAAAAATGACTTGATCCGTGTGCCCCACCTATTCTTTCCTATTCACCTGATCTAGCCCTGAGCAACTTTTTTATTTGTTTTCCCTGGATGAAAAAAAATTCCTCAAAGGGAAACATTTTGCTGATGTGGAAGAAGTGAAATAAAAAATGGCAGAACACAAAAAGGCATCATCAATGAGTTCAAAAACTGTTTTGAGCAGTGGAAAAAAGTCTGAATAGGTGTATTGCATCACATGGAGAGTACTTTGAAGTGTGACTGAAGTTTAAACATGTAAAAATAAATACACGATTTTTTATAAATTCCTTTTCTTTTTGGTCCCCCCTCATATACGGTATCATGTCATCTGCAAATAATGACAGTTTTACTTTCTTTCCAATTTGGATGCCCTTTATTCCTTCTTGTTGATTACTGTGGCTAGGACTCCCAGTACTATTTTAAGTAAGAGTAGTAAAAGTGGACATCCCTGTCTCGTTCCCGATCTTAAGGGAAACACTTGTAGTTTTTGCCCATTGATGTTGGCTGTGGGTTTGTAACACATGGCCTTTATTATGTTGAGGTATGTTCTCTCTATTCCCACTTTGCTGAGAGTTTTTATCATAAATGGGTGCTGGATTTTATCGATTGCTTTTTCTGCATCTCTTGATACGATCATGTGGTTTTTGTCCTTCATTTTGTTTATGTCATGCATCACATTTATTGATTTGTGGATATTGTACCATCCTTGCATCCCCAGAATAAATCTCACTGGATTGTGGTGTGTGATTTGTTTAATATATTGCTGGATCCAGTTTGCTAATATTTTGTTGAGGATTTTAGCTTCTGTGTTCATCAGGGGTATTGGCCTGTAATACTCTTTTTTTGTAGTGTCTTTCTCTGGTTTTGGGATTAGGATAATGCTGGCCTTGTAAAATTAGCTTGGGAGAGTGGTCCCTCCTCTTGAATTTTTTGAAATAGTTTAAGAAGAATAGGTGTTCGTTTTTTGAACATTTGGTAAAATTCACCTGTGAAGCCGTCTGGACCAAGACTTTTGTTTGTTGGGAGTTTTTTGATTACTGTTTCAATTTCATTAGTTGTAGAGGTAGCATTAAAAAAAAAAAAAAGGAAAGTGGCCACCTGGTAAGTGCATATTGTGAATGTCAGGAAGGAAATTTGATCATTGATTATTAAAAGATATTTACCCAAATAAACGATGTGCATTAATGCTATATGGTAAAGTGCAGTGTAAAAGATTTTGGTTTTACTTTTTAGGGTGACTGAGTCTCCACTTAGTCTGATTATGAGAGGCCTTTTTTTTAAGTGCATCCCCTACATAAACACGCACACACATAAATCAGTGCCATATAATACAAGATGATTTTGAATGTTTTCCACTTACAGTCCATTTGTATTTTCACCAGACGCATCATTTTGATTAAGAGAATTCTGGCTCCATCCTGAAAGTTGCCTCATACTTCCTAATCTCTCCTTCCATTCACTTCTGTAGGCTCAGTCATACCTAATGTGGTCTCAGGGAAGATTGACATAAACATTTTTTTCCTTCCCATTGTAGCTTCATAAAGTCTTTATTCCATCTTGAATTTTTAGCCATTGTTATTATCACTTACTAGTCCATCTATAAAAGTGTCTTTGGGGAGTAACAAAGAAAGTTCGTGATGAATTCCAGCCACAAGGAAACATCCAAACATTCCTGCAGCTGGACTCCTGGTTAACCAGTTTATAAAAATGGTCCTATGTAGGTGGGAAACAACCTCAAAAACTGTGTTTCCAAAAGTCACTAAGTTCAGATTTACTTCCAGACAGCTGATAGTACCAGCATTCCCTCTCCCACAAGGTTACAAAAGTTACATGTTTTAAATTGGGACAGCCAGCTGCAGAACATTAAGTTTGTTTCAAAGTATCCATTTTAATTCACAAAAGTATATTGAGCCATGATCTTACCAATTGTTGTATTTAAACATCTGTTCAGGTCAAGAAGTTTATTCTATAAACTCAGACAACACTACCCAGGATATAGCAGTGATATTTGTCTCAGGTTTGCTCAAGGACCCAAGGCATTTTCAGGTGCTGTTTTCTCCCTCTACACACGCATCGCTAGACACCAGTCACCACATTTGATTGTGTGTTTGGTGACAATTTCTAGAACAGTCAGTGTCTTGTGGCAAATAAAAAGAGCTGTAGAGACTAATTGCAGTTTTGTTTTGTTTTTTTAGCAAAGGAAAGGAAACAATAATCTTATCAGCAAGAAGAAAGATATATTGATACCACTAGTTTTATCTGTATAGGTCTTTGTGACTTGAAGATATTGTTAGACTGGAGTCAGTCTAACCTGATGGATGTCCAATGAACACGTCAAGCACCTTGCATTCTTGACTTTCTTTTATTTTTACTGTTGTTGAATAATTTGAGTCTTAGGGAATTTTAGTTGTTGTAATTGTCGTGGTTGGTGATGTTTGTTTTTAACTTTTTATTACAGTATAATACACATATAGAAAGTACCTATGTCATAAACGTATGTCTCAAATTTTCACAAACGGAACACCAGTGCACCCAGGACCCAGATCATTTAACAGAACATTACCAGCACCCCAGAAGCCGCCCTTGTGCTCCCTCCCAGTCACCCCCTTGCTGCCTGGCCATCACATAAACCACAGTCCCTCCAAAAGGGCAGCCACAGTTTTCACTTTAAAAAGCATGGATTAGTTAGGTGTGTTTTGTAATTTGTATAAGTGAAATGAATTATATAGTACATACTCCTGTATATGGCTTCTTTCACTTAATATTTTGTGAAATTTATTTATATTACTGCTTGTGGTTGTAGCCCTCATTCACATTGTTAGATATCATTCCATTGTGTGACTAGACCACAATTATTTAACCTTCTTACTATTTATGGACATTTGAGTAGTCTCCAGGTTTTGATTACTTTGACAAATATTGCCATGAACATGCTAATTCATACGTGTTGGCATTTCTGTTGGGTATATACTTATACCCATAGAATTGTTAGGTGTCAGGGTATGCATGTTTCACTTTGGTAGACATAGCCAAATACTTTCCAAAGTCAGTTATACTTACACCATTGTTTTTTAATGTGAAAAATGAGAAAGCCAGACTAGTTCTCACCTTTTGATAATGGCTGTGAAGCGAATTAATACAAGTACTTCAGATGCCACAGCAGCACATACTTGAGAGTAAAGAATAGTCTTGCAATTTCCTTCATGGATGATAAACTCAGAAAATAATTCTGATATCTAACTTCCAAGATATACAATAAAGACCTGAAAGTATTATACCATGTAAATCTTAATTACCTCTGCAGTTTAGCCTCACCCTAATCAGAAGATTCAAGTTAAGTAATCAAAGTATGGCCATTAACTTTAGATAGATGGTACTATCTGCAGTTATAATCAGAATTGACACTTTAATTTTAATTTCACAAGTTTAGAATTTATTCTGTATATTCAGTTCCCACTTACCATCTACAGTGTAGCTATAGTGTTACCTAACAACAAACCCAAGGTTCAGCTACCTTTCGCCACAGAAAGCCAAACTCATGAGGCAGGTGCAAAAAGGCAAGAGGCGTGTTCGGGCGCCACACAGTCTGGGAGAACGGTGGGCTCCGGTCCCAGAGACCATCTCAGCCCTCCTGCTCAAGCCTGCAGCTCTTGTAGGGATGGGGAGGGCAGGGCTTCTCTCCCAGCCAGTCGTCTTCCCAGCTGTCGAAGCGCTCAGTGTAAGAACTCCCCTGTCTCCGTCTTGGCCGGTGGGCAGGCGCTCCCCTGCTGCTTGACTAACTGTTTTGCAGTTACAATAGGGCCCGATTTTCTGCCTTAATTCCAAAGTCTGAAGTGTTTCACATGATCTGTTCAACTTTTTCAATGGATTTCTTTCACAATGTGTTCTCACAGGTGTGACAGTATGATTGTCACTTTGCCATTACTTAGAACTCATGACCCAAAACTTTCTACACTGTTACCTGACCCACTATGTTGTGCAGCCATCTACTATGTCATATATACTAAGATTTGTTTCCAGAAGAAAGCTCCATGTGAGACTGCAGGCCATATCCCATGATGACATCCAGTAAATGATATCTTTTCATGACTTTTAAAGCCTACAGTTTACCTTTTCCAAGTACTCAAAGCCATTCTTTCTGGCGCTGGTTTCAATCAGAGAAAAACTGCAAAGATGTTTGGGATGGAGTCTCTGTGTAGACAAATGAGAGATTTAAAAGCAGTGAGGGTTACCTGGCTGGTGTAGCTCAGTGGATTGAGTGTGGGCTGGGAACCAAAGGGTCCCGGTTCGATTCCCAGTCAGGGCACATGCCTGGGTTGTGGACCAGATCCCCAGTGAGGGCCCTATAAGAGGCAACCATACATTGCTGTTTCTCTCCCTCTCTTTCTCCCTCCCTTCCCCTCTCTCGAAAAATAAATAAATAAAATCTTTAAAAAAATAAAAGCAATGAGGGTTATATATGTGCAGATGTATGTGCATGTCACTCTGACATTTCCTTTCAAATTCACGTGCTGCTAAGCAGAATTAAAGTAGATGGAATATGAGAGTTTATATCATCTAAAAATCAAATGTCTCTTCAAAAATAGCCTGGGATCCTGTCATGAATTGGTGTTTTGCTGTGTTCTCTATATAACACTGATGGAATTTTGCTTTAATTCACATCATTCTGAAGAGAATTTCCTCTCATGGGTATTTACTGTACCCCATGCTATCAACCACACATACACAAATAGCCAGAAAGCATGGTATTATTGAGTAAAAGGTGATGGTCTTTGGAGAATGGAGGCATTGAAAGGACTTCATTATCTTTTCTCATCTACTTTTGGTCAGACCTTTAGAACCATCCCTGATCTAACTTGTGCTTCAGTCTTTCATCATAATCATTATTATCCTTATTTTAAAATATTGGAGTAATATATTCTGTGTGCTGATGTTCAAAGCTAGCCCTGCTGAAGCTCTGTGTGTACAGTTCACATTAGTTGTGTACAGTTCACATTAGTTGTACTCGTGAGTGGTGATGCCTAGGCTTGACCTTAAACTGAAATAATTCAGAGGCTAATCATAAATGTCAATAAATTATAGATTATAAGACAAGTTACTGTCCGATAGTGCTTTGTTACATATAAAAATGAGTACCTTATTTATAATAGTATAAATAGTAATCTATTCTATTACTAATAGTAATGATAGTAATAATTGCTTCTGGTTATTTTCATGGCATTTTGAAAAATGGTATGTTTTACAGTAATATTTTAAGGTGATGCAGTTATACTTTAGTATTTATTCCTTTATAAGATCCTTCAATAAAACATTTAAGGTAAGTGAAAGATAAGTAAGCCCTTAAGGAAATAAAACAACATGATTGAGAACCGGCAGAAACAACCAAACATATAAACAGGTACACAAAGATTTGAGGGACTGGAGTTGTGAGACACATACCATAAAATAGTTGATAACTGCCTTTAAAAAACTTAAAGACAGCTTAAAATGTCTTTAAGTAAAAAGATGCAAAAAATAGAAATAAAAAATAAGTAAAGATTTTTTTTTAAGATGCTATGAAAAGTGACCTAGCAACTTCAGAACTGAGCTTTTGGTTACTGAGAGAAATTTTAAAAGACCTAAATAATTGAAGAGTTTTCTTGTGTTCATTGGTTGGAAGGCTCAATACTGTTAAGATACCAGTTCTCCTCAGAGTGATCTATACAGACTTAAATATTCCTCCAAATCCTTCTAAGGCAATTTGGAAAATATTAACAAGGTGATTCTAAAGTTTATATGAAATACATAGGACCTAAAACAGCCAAAACAATTCTGAAAAAGAACAACGTTGGGGCACTTACACCAATTGATTTCAAAACTTACAGCTACAATAACCAATACAGTGCAACATTGGCAGAAGAATTGGCTATGGATCAAAGAAACAGACTAGAAAATCCTGAAATATATCCATGCATAACGTGGTCATTTCATTTCCAGCAAAGATGCCAAGGAAGTTCAATGGGAGATAGATATTTTCAACCACTAGTGTTGGAAGAATTGGATATTGATATAGAAAAAAATAAGCTTGACTTTTACCTCACATAATGCATAAACATCAACTTCAAATGGATCATAGACCTAAACCATAAAAGATAATACTATAAAACTTGTAGAGGAAAACAAAAGAAAGTCTTGGTGGCATCATGTTAAGCAAAGATTTGTTAGGAGACAAAAAAGCATAAGCTGTCAAAGAAAAACAAGAAATTGTACTTAATTAAAATTTAAAACCTTTGTTCATCAGAAGATACTGTTAAGAAAATGAAAACATAGGTCTCAGACTGTCCCATGATCTTGGGTGGTTCGCTGTACCTTTCTCAGTGTCTTTTTTTTTTTTTAATTTTTAAGGGTTTCTTGTGAAATGCAAATTATGTACATTGTAAAATTCCATGAAAACATAAGATATTAGTGTAGTTGTAAGAGCTATCAGCATTTCTCCTTAGCTGTACATAGATATTTCTTAATCACCTTGCTGTCTCTGTACATTATTGGGTTTTTTTTTTTAACTAGGAAGCAGCAAGCCAGAAGACAAAACCTTGACACTCTGTGCATATGTGTACTCCTTCCTATAAGGCACTGTTCCTCTTTGTGAAATTTGAAGCTTTAAACATCAGAAAATTCTACTAGTCATTTTTATAAGTTTCCAGAACTTTGGAAAAGAGGAGTCTTTATTTTTTAGCCCTGTCAGCAACTAGACCCCTTTTATTTATCAATCCTAAAATATCTTGGTCACAAAAAGTAGTTTCAAAGTTTTTTTCTATAGAGTCACTTTCTTTTTAAGTTAACATAAATAAAACAAAGATTCACTCACCCTGAAGTTTTTAGTATCTACATGCTTAGTATTAAGAAGTATTGTGAAGGTAATAAAGATGAGTAAGAAGTGGTTCCTGCCTTTAGAGAGCACACAACTTAAGAAGATGTAAATCCTGTCTCCCTACCTATCTGTGCTCCACACACACACACACACACCCAGGAAGGACAAGATAAAATGTGATGGTTGAGATAAAAGAAAAACAAGTACTTTTGGAGTCCAGAGAGCTGCAATACCATTTGTAGCTGGGGGAATACTTTCTGTGGGAAAAGGAAGTTAAGCCAGACAGGAGAGAATAAAGATCAGATTTCAACAGACAGAAATAACAGGAAGGGCACTCGAGGCAGAAGGAACGGCTTCAGGCAGCGTGGGAGGAGGTGAGGTGGGTGACAGGCACTGCAGATCACGTTCAAGCAAAGGTGGACACCTGCTTGAGTGAAGCCATTTTTTAATGTAAAAGTCTAGGAGCTGTGGTAGTTTTGGTCCCAGTGTAAATAGCCTTGAACACTAAAAGAGAGTCTTAGATATTATTCATGAGACAACAGGAGGCAGTTGTAAGTTTTTAAACAGGAATATAATATCATAAGTGTACTTAAGATAAATTAGCCAAATTCATGGTTTGGGGGTGGGGAATATTGGAGTCCAGGAAACTGGATAGGAAGCCATAGCAGTAAGTTGGCATGGGGTTCAAAGACCATTAGAGTTTGGTGAAGAACTAGGATAATTTAATGACACATCAGCCCCAAGAGGCATCAGCAAGTTTCATGAAAAAAGGGAATGGTCACTAACGTGAATTATGTCAGAAAGGTCAGTTAGAATAAGATTGAGAAATAGTTTGGTAATTGATAATCACTGAATTATAACCCAACATCTAAAGAAAAGATCCTTGAGTCAGTCCATACTGATTAAATAGTTGATTGAATGAATGAGAATAAACAAATCTCCCATATAGAAGAATTTCAAATAATTTTTGTACATGCTCCATTCTTGAGGAGGAGGGCAAAAATAATCTTCACCTCTTAAGTGTGTGCTGCTCACAGTGGATGACTTCTTTCCAAAGAGTACAGTGTGAAAATTTCAGGGGGTGGAGGAAATAAATTTACAGTGGAGAAATGTCAAAAGCACTACCTTCAACCGGTGATCCCGGCCAATAGCAACAGTCATAAGTCATGATGATAGTACGTTTCCTTGGTATGATGTATTGAAAATGACACTTTACCCCTGTAGGGTAAACTGTACCAAATTATATATAATTTAATAGACTTACTCATGCTAATATATTGAGAGTAGTAGGTGGAGTTTCTACATCATTTATATTTAGAATTATCTAGAAAGACTTTTTAATCATTTTTATTGTTATTCTATTACAGTTGTCCCAATTTTTCCTCCTTCTTCCCCCTCTGCCCATCCCACGCCCCCATTCCCACACTCAAGTCCTACAATGTTGTTTTAAAAATTATACTTATTAGGCTAATTAAATTAGCATTTTACAAGTACAGTATAACAGATGGAAGAAGTCATATGCCTAAAAAATCAATAGAAATCCAGCTGAAATGAACTGAGTTACCTAAACCTGTTCACAAACTGGATGATCTACATTATAGATGAAGTCCGACTGTATATTTTTTTACAGAGTTCTTTAAGAAACAAGACTTGTTTTGTTTCTTTTCTTAGGAAATGACAATACCATGGTGCTTAAGGAGAGCAGAACTCGTGTTTAAGTGCGTCAAAGGTGAGCATAACCTTTTATTTAACAACGGCCTGTATTTCTTCCTCCCGAATAGTGAAAGGAGAGCAACCCAGGAGAAAGGATGTGAAAGTTTCCTTTCATCTGGTGCCTCAGTTAAATGGTGAAACGAGCAAATATTTCATAACGTGCTTTTTTGCTTATCTTTTTCTAGTCACAAAATAAATATTTAACCCTCTTGAAATACAGGATATTTGGATGTTAATTATATTTTGCCCTGATTATAGCTTGTTCTTTATTGTCTTTTATTTTCTTTTTAAAAATTAGAGCCTCATGTTTAATTAGGCTTCAGTACCTGTTTTGACTGTATTGTATGGAGACTAACTAGCACTTGAGAAATCCTAAGTAAGAGTGTGTTGACACAGTGAGGTTAAATACCTCTGCATGGAAAATTCAGGATTGCAGAAGCTTGTCCTTTAGGCTTAGCCTCTCTTACAGTAAGTGACTACCTAAGAAGTTAGTACATGAAGCCCCAGAATGAAAATTCAGTTTATCTCAGTAAGAACTTGTAGGTTTGAAGACCAGAACTCATAATTCAGCAAAGTCTATTACTCTGTTTTAGGTTTCATGATGGAAATGGCTTCATGGGATGGAGGAATTTCTAGGACAGTACAATTTCTGGTACCACAGGTGTGTTATCTTGATACAGCTCACCCCAATTTAATCTCTGTTACGGTACTTTTCACAGATACAGTGAGCACACTGCCCTAAACTCAGTATAATGTAACAATATGCTAACAGCTTCCTCTTTCTTACGGGGAAGGTGTTTGGATGCCATAAACACACTTAGTTTATTGTCAGTGATGTTAGCGCCTACCACTCCTGGGATCTATTTATTTACCCCCAAAACCAAACTTACCTTTCCTTTTTTTTTTCACATTTATGTTACATAGATTTTGAAGATTTCATAAATAAGGGCATTAACAGAGAATGGTTCTGTGTAGACCATAGAAAATTAGTGGTGTTTTTATTATTGATTACACTAGTGTTATCTAGGGGTCTTTCCGGTCATCAGACTTGTCATCTGATAGAAACAACACAGGTTCTTTGAGGATAGACAGGAGACCAGCCCTAGCCCACAGCTGTGAAATAGCAGTCATGAAAGATCATTTTTACATATTGTACTCCATGTCTAGAACTAGTTCCATAATTTAAAATACTTTAAAATTTTAAAAAAATCAGTGATGATTTAACAAGTTTTTTTGAACCTCTTACAGAGTATTTCTGAAGAAATGTTCTATCAGCTTAGTAACATGCTTCCTCAGATCTTCCGAGTGTCTTCAACACTCACTCTGACATCCAAGCACTGAAGCCTGCGGGTCAGCATGCTGGCAGGAGGGGACTGTCACACTCTCCAGGACCTGGAGCTGTGCTGGGACTCTGTCAAGCAAAAGATGCCCAGAGAGAGAAATTATAGCCCAAGCTGCAAATCAAATCATGGTAGCTGTCTGTTAAACCCTCCAAAAACTCTTCTACCATACAGGCTAGTGATCAGCCCCTTACGTATTTGTTTGTTAAAGTCTCTTTATGAAAAAAAGTCTCTTTTTTCCTGTTGTCATATCCTGTCTGCAGATATTAGTAGGATAAAACTTCCTGTGTATCACTCATGGACACTTGATGCAGGAGAGTGTTTACTGCATTTTATGAAGACATTTGTCTTTTCCCAAAGGCATAAATCATATCAGGTACAAGGCTTAATTAAGCATACAAATAAAATCTTTCCTCTATCTTACTTGCCAAATAAAAATTAAAAAGCACTTAAATATTCATTGCAAGTATGGATGTCTTATGAGAATCATTTAGTAGAGACACAAATATATGAGATATACTTTAAAATTCTCCTATTTCAAAAACTTGCTTTTAATGTACTCTTTGTAACGTTTTATAAGTTCATAGTGAGAAAAAGACATTGC